>VNKC01003943.1:0-21646 GCA_008042775.1 Drosophila pectinifera | reverse complement strand
CTGAAGAGCATAATTTGGCCAAAAATGGAATGACAGCCAAATGCCGTATACTGTCCGATTCGCCGTTAAAATCTTAATTATTTAGAAATTAAATATGGCAAAAACAAAGAAAAAAATTTTTGCTCGATTTTTGAAAAAATGATAAGGGGTTACATCATTAAAATTGTCAAAAATCGACAAAAAATTTATTTCTTTGAATTCCTAAATTTGAAATGCAGATTAATTAACCAAATAAAAACTAACATAGAAATGATTTCCGCACTGAAATTAAAGCTGTTTTGGCTTAGTTATGAATATTTTAAACTGAGTCGCTTTAGGTACCAAGCGATCGCAACTCTTAGATAACAAACCCAAAATAAATGTTATTTAACAATTAAGTAAAGAGTACAGCTAATACCAGCAGGCATTTCTCTTCGTTTGGTATTTTATTCCCATCGAAATAAATTGTGCAATTTGTATGAAAAATCCACTGAAATTTGGCTTGAGGCAGCAGGCTAGCAGGCGACTGCTCCTTAAAATTTTAAGGCACCCAAAACAGTATGCTGCACATTTTGTAGAGCGAGACAGAGACTAGAGCGGCAGCGACTAGAGCGGCAGAGACTAGAGCGGCAGAGACTAGAGAGACAGCGTTATTACTATTGTTTTCCAGTTTATCGAAGAGTACAGAGAATACCAGCTACCATTTCTCTTCGCTTGATATTATTCCCATCGATGTGTGAAATTTGTATGAAGAGAGCGAGATCGTATTAGCGTTGTTTTCCAGAGGAACTAAGAGTGCAGCGGCCACAGCTGGCATTTCTCTTCGCCTGTTAGTTACGATCTGCCAGGATATAAAAATGTCAATTTAAGGACCCAAAATTGGGCATACTTGGGGTTTTCTCTTAAAATTGTCAAAAATTTGCAATATATTTAACCATTTTTAAGGCAATAATTTATTATTAGATAATTCAGATTTTAGCGGCGATTCCGAATATAAACGGCATTTGGTTGTCATTTCATTTTTGGCCAAGATATGCTGTTAAGAATATACGTTTTTATGGGTCTTAAAATCGGTTTTTTATGTTATAATTTTAGGGACAAATCAATGTTAAAAATATTCATAACTAAGCCAAAACAGCCTTAATTTCAGTGCGGAAAGCATTTCTATGTTAATATTTATTTGGTTAATTAATCTGCATATTCCCTTTAGAGATTTTAAAAACTTAAATATTTTGCCAATTTTTGACAATTTTAATGATGTAACCCCTTATCATTTTTTCAAAAATCGAGAAAAAAAAGTTGTCTCCGTTTTTAAAATATTTTATTCTTAAATAATTAAGGTTTTAATGGCGAATCAAAAAGTGTACGACATTTGGATATAATTCGATTTTTGGCCAAAATATGCTTTCGAGAAGACCACAAGTTTGCGCATATTTGTGTAATTAAATCGGCATTTTTTGATCCTGTTTGTACTCTATTATTTACATATTTTGCTTGGTGTTTTTTAGGATAATGTTAACTGTATATGTAGCCATCTTTGACTCCGTTGTTGGAGCTATCCCTTTGTTGTTGTTGTGGAGTTTCCCCAGGATAATTCCTTGTCTTCTTGTGGGCTGCAAGCCTCGGAGCCGCAGCCCTGCTCCTGCCTCTGGGTCCTCCTTGGGTTTTAATTGTCACAGGGAGATATATGTATGTACACGCCAGACGACGTATGTATATAGCCTCCCACTGGGCCACGCCCACAGATGTAATGCCGAACGCCCACTTGTTTACCGCTCGCTGGCATTTTGTCCGCTTCCTGCTCCGTCCTCCTGCCGAGCTGCGGGAGTGTGGGAGTGTGGGAGTGGGTGTGGGCGTGGCAGTACGCCTATGTATGCCAGCACCCCGCCCCGCCCGTCTCAGTCTCGGCCCAGTCTCAGTCTCAGCCTCTCTCCCAGCATGTGTATTTGCACTTGGCAACTTAACGCCGAGGTTTCGTTTTAATAAGTTTAACAAGTTTCTTGGCATAATTTGCGGTGCTCGCTCGCTCGTCCTTCTCGTCCTTCAGCCACTCTGGCACATCCACTTCCTGCCACGGTGCATTTGCTTGGCCTGTTGGCCGCGGGCTGCGAGCTGTCGGAGAGTCCTGCAACAGGTCCTTACTTGAGACCTCCGTCTCGAGTTTCGCACGTAGCCAAACACGCCTGAAATGCGAGACCAGACGGAGTTACAAAAAAAAGCCGGGAAAGCTGGGAAAGCTGGGAAAACTGTGGAAAGCCGAGGCACATAAATGGGAAAACAAAGAGGAAAATGGCAGCCACTGTGGGTCGATGTTCGTGGTTGGAAAATAATTTACGAGGCCAGGAGACAATGTGGCAAATTTAACAATAGTCATCCGAGCTAATGTTAACTATTATTAATTGTTATTGTTATTAGAAAATTAAAGGCGACACTCCGATCTCGCCAGGTGCATACCCAAAGTCCTGTTCTCCCAGGCAGATCCTTGCCAGTCCCTAAGCCCGTCCTGGTCACAATGTCTCGGTGCTCTCTAATTTGAGAGACCCCATACCCTCCGGCCTTCATGGCCTTCCCGGGAAAGTGGAAAAGCGGGAAAGCCAGGGAGGGGGGGAGCCAGGGAGAGGGAAATTCCGTGCGGCAAGCATACTTTTGTTCTTATCAGGCTGTCGGGGCTCCTTTGAAGTCGCCTTCGCCGCCATAATTCAATTAAAAATGGCAGTCGAGGTCCACGGCAGCCGCATCCTATTCCATGCCACACGGCACCACTCCCTCCTGCCCCGCCTCCACCCCTGCCCCATGTCCCTCCCTACGTCCCCGGGCGGCAGGAGTCTGGCGAGGACATGGCTGTCGTCGGGCGATTGGCTTTAAGTCTTTAGCAATAATAAAGAGGCGTGGCTCCAGGTCTGAACTGGGAGGGGCGGGGACAAAGTCCAGTTGTAGGCTGCTCTCCGAAATTTGCATGCAAACAATGACATGCATAAACAAGTAGCAGGAGCAAGGACCAACCATGATGGGCCTGGCGACATCCTCATAACGGAGGAGCCACGCTTGGACACGCTACTCCACGTAGAGGGCCGGGGGCCAGGACCTCCCCAAAGCGTCTGCCTCGCATTCCGGCCATTGTCCTTGACCAGCAGACGGTCTCGGGGCGGCTCTCGGGAAGGGGTTGCCGGGTCCTGGCTCCTGCCTAATGTCTGTCGCCGCGTTTATGCCACATTTTTGGGGGAGACGAGATCGGAAATCATAGAGTAACCGTGACTTTGGATCGAAGTGGATATAAATGGATCCTTAAATATAAATATATATTAGGTTAAGTTATACTTAATTTGGTTAATTGAATTTGGAATAGAAATATATGAATGTATAATATGGTTAATTTTGACTTCCTGTTCACATCCTGAGCATCACTAGCCATATACTTCCAGTCTCAAAATCGAGATTAGCTGGATGAGTGATGGCCACATCTGCTGGATGCTGTTTGATTTCTGAGGTGAGAGGAACTCAGGTGATGGGAGATATAACGATATGGCCATGACGATGAGGAAAGGGTGAAAGTTTACCAATTTTGTGGCAGGTGCAAGGTGCCCTTTAACGGCTTCAAATTAATTTCAGAGCCTGCAGCTCCTACTCAGTACCTCCAGCATCTCTCAGATATCAGCCACGAACTCTGGAAGTGACTCTGGACTGGACTCCATTCGCTTTTCTCCAACTATTCATCTCATTGCATCCGGAAAGGGGCAAGAACTTTCAATTCGCACGCACGAAACTTGAAAGAGTTGCAAATAAAATCCCGCCCAGGGCCAGGAGATTCAATCAGGACACCCGGGGCGGGGGCTACCTCCCAAAATTCTGTTCCAAGAGCGGAGGGAGCGCGCCAAAGTCGGGGGCTTAGCGCAAATTTAAATATGCGAGCTGCATACTTTTAGGGGCAGACAAACAGTGCGTGCGAAAAAGCAGGGAGCAGGGCAGGTCGCCGGGCTGCGGGGAGGGGGTCGAGGGGCAAGGCAGTGTGGGGCCAGGTGGGGAGGGGGTACTGAGGAGGGGTGTATTCAACGCAATGTTTTCGGCATTAGCCGGCCACGTTTTCGTTGTGATTGTTGTTGCAGCGATTTTCAAATCAATTGGCAAACAGAACAACAAAAGCGCAAACACAAACAGAAAGCTCAGTGTATGTGTGCTTGTATGCGTGCTGTGTGTGTGTGCTGTGTGTGTGTGTGTGTGTGTGTGTGCTGTGTGTGTGTGCTGTGTGTGTCTGGCTGAGTGAATATCGTGTGGCTGTGTGCGTTGCGGTTACACCGAGACAGATGGTGGTGCGGTCTCTCTCAAGGATAAGCCAGGAAGAGGCCAGGTCAGCCACAGCTGTTTCGGTCATGGGGTCATCATCAGTGCCCCTTTTACTATTTAATTATTATTTTTCATAAGCCAAGAATAAACCTCTTCTGTGAGTAATTATATAATATATTTATTACTAATAATAATATAATAAACAGAGCTTAACTTTTGTAAGCGATTTTCTTATGTGTTTTTTTTAAGTTTTTTTTGTTATCCCATAGATTTCTCTCAGTGCCCCTCTGCCTCTGTGTGCGTGTGTGTGTGTGTGCTGCCATGTGAGTTGTGCTTTGGCGGCATTTACTCGGTGCAGTAACATAAATTACCACAAGCGGCGACCACAGCGAGCCCCCGTGCTCCTGGCCCTTTTCCCCTCACACACACACACTACATAATAAACGGGACAGGTCGCGACCGCCGAGGAGGGGGGGCGCGGGGGTGGCTTACCACTGGGAAGGAGGGCGCTCCCTGGGCGCCGAAGGTCGGGGGTCCGGGGGGCACCGCAGACGAGCCACTGCAACGATTTGCGGCCTGCAAATTATTTACTTAATTGCCAACGAAATGTGTCTAATGAGCCAAGCGGCAAAATGCAGTGAATGCCAATGCGAAAGCTCTGCAAATGGCACAAAGGATTACCGATGTGCCTAAAAGAATATATAGTCGCTGGATATATCCATATAATCGCAGGAGTAAAGGGGATAAAAATAATGCATATATATCCTCTCAAAAAATAAAAGAGTTTCTTGCAAATAATTTTAGATGCTGATTTCTGCTGCTGCTCTTAAGAAATTCTGGTTTCTTGATCCATTGCTGATATATCTATATATATTTATATATATATATATTCATATTCCCTGAAGTTGTCCCTTTTATACAGCAAAAAAAAGAGAGAGTGGCCTGAAAGTATATATAGTCTAAGGACTTGTTCATATAATCGCAGGAGCAAAGAGGAGAACAATTAATTAAAAATGCATATTTATCTTCTCAAAAAACCAAAAGAGTTCCTTGCAAGTAATTTTAGTTGCTGATTAGATCTTCGGAAATTATAAATTTCTAGTTTCTTGCTCAATTGGCGATATATCCTTTAAGATCCTATTCATATTCCTTAAATTTGTTCCTTTTTTTCAGCTGCAAAAAGGGAATTTAAAGTTCGTTATTTCGCTGCGCTGGCTCTGCCTTTATTCTTTGTTTAGCTGCAAAATAATTTCCGGCAGACAATGGACAGCTGAGAATCGAATTTTTCGGAATGTCACCGGCAAGGACGAGATCCAGGGGCGTAGCACCATGAGGGGGGGGGCCGCAAGGGGGGCCGCAAGGGGGGCCGCAGAGGCAGGGCCATCCGAGCAGGACGACGTTCAAAATGGTCATGTTTGCATATGTCGCTTGTGTTCCCGCCCAGCAGAGGCGTCGCAGGGGGGGGCGGAGAGAGAGGAGGGGTCACGGACGGAGGGGGTGCATGCCGGGGGGGCGTGGCCATATCGAACATTAGCTAAAACTCAAGTGAGCCGCAACGAATTGAAACGAATCGATTTTCTAGCCAGGAACGATGCAAGGAATGTGGGGCACACCGAAAGGAGCCCCTTGCTGGCAGCCCCCTCTCTCCCTCCCTCCGACACCCCCTCTATGACTGTAGATGCACTGCGAGAAAAAAGGGGAGTTTGCTTGGGCTTAAGAGTATAATTTTTGCCACAGACTCTGTGAGCTGTTAATAATCCAATAATACTAACTAAGCCAGAGTTCCGGCCACCTTAACTCGATTTTGAGTCAACAAACCGACCTTTCTCCTGCCTTAATTCATATAGAATGGTAGGGGAATTTCTCGCAGTGCAGGCGGTGGGGTGCAGCGCTTTGCGGCGTGTTTGTGCAGTGACAGCAACAGCGACAAAGTTGATTTATCAGTTTGCTGGCCATTAATCATCGCAGCGACAAGTTGGACAGCCAGCGGACCAGCTGGGGTCAAAGGCAGCCCCCGCAGCCCCCGCAGCCGTCCCCCTTCCCCACCCCCTGTGCAATCCAAAGCTTATATCCTCCGTCACATATCCTATATCCCATATCCTAGCCGTTGTTGGCCATACTCGGGTCTAACGGTCAACAATGTCGCTAACGCTTCAGCGCTTTGCCATTTTCTCCTTCATCGTGTTTTTTGTTTCTTTCATTTTTTCGAAATTTTCCTGTATTTTTTGTGTCCTTGCTGGGTGAGATAATAAAGCAGGGGTGGGGCGGGGGGTCCTTAATAACCCACGAGGACACTGGCTCAGGATCCCCCCCTTAGCCGAGCGATTTGTTTTGCATTAGAGCCCGAGTTGAGGTGAAAAATTTACCATTTCTTGGCTGCATTTCAATTCACAGCACATAAATCGACAAATCGCCGCTGGCTGCGAAGCTAACAGGAGGTCTTGGAGCCCAGGACCAGCCCACACCCCCCTTAACCCATTACTTCTCGGCTAGATACTTTTTATGAATTTCTGAAAGCCAAAATGGTTACCATTTCCCTTAGCTCTTTTTGTTATATGTATTTTGTAATTTGGAAACTGGCTAAGAATCCATTCCAATAAAAGATATAGCAGACATAATTCAGAGGGCTATAATGTCCACTCGCCATCCGCTTATGGCCTGCATTTATTGGGTTAAATATCCTTGGTGTCGTATCCTAGTTCTTGGCCATTTATCTGGGCTGCGCAGGTGACACGCAGTGGAAAATGTGCAAAATTGCTGGACATATATATTGATCTCCTACTGCCGGTGCTGCTGCTGCTGCTGCCTCACCGGACCCCNCCCCCCTCTCACCTTAGACCCCCCCCCCCTAAACGCCCCAGTGGCGATAAATGTTAAACGGCCAAATCGATGGCAACACATGCGAGCCAAAAGCCAAAGGAGCGACAGAGCGATAGAGAGGGGAGGGAGAGCTCTTCCCGCCAGGATTCGCTGTCCTGGGTGGCTTTCGTTTCGCTGGAGTATCCATCTCCTGCTGCTGCTGCTGCTGCTGCTCCAGGACATCCAGGACCTCCCCCCTGCGGAGTGCAATTAAAGAGCCGCCAGTTAAAGCCGACAAAGCAAATGCAAACAAGGAAATCGGGCAAAGGATCTAAGTCGCAACGAAAAGGGAATGCTCTATATAGACTATATACTCCAGGAGTTCTATCCATGCTGGCAAGATAACTTAAAACAATAAATATATATTTTAGATCTCTGAAACTCACTAATAATAATACTAAGTAAAGTCAAAGTCGAAGCATTCAATCAGGTGGCCGCCTGTGATATATATCCCCGACCCAACAGGACACTCTACTTGTCATAGCTCTCGGCATAGAGCATATGCTAAACCAGCTCATAAACCATTTGTTATTCGCCGCCTGAAAAAAGGAGAACAAAGGCGGGGGGAAGCGGTCCCTCCGAGTAAGTTATTTGCCACCCCTGGCGGGCCTGGTTAGGGGAGGGGCTCTAGTCTGTTAGCCGGAATGGTGTTTGGGCTGTGTGCCAGGCATAAATAGCACATGGCTGTGCCGGGGCCATGGATATAGTCGGAGGGCCTACGAGTCATAGTCGGCGTCTGAATCGGAGTCGGAGTCCGAGCCCATGGCTATATCCCTGCTCGCTGTGTGGATATTGCGTATGTTTACACAGCGCCGCAACCACTGAAAAGGCAACGGAGGTGCAGGGCTACAGGGGAGCTGGCTAACAGGGGGGCTTTGAGTGGGTTAGTGGAGCCACAGTTACCGTTACCGTTACCGTTACAGTAACAGTTACAGATATAGTCCTAGGGATGTATCTCTTGTGTGCTTAGTGTAATTACAACTAATTGCTTAATCAATAAATACATAGTTCAATTACCATTATGACGGCCCAAACAAGGATCTTGTCTTCAGGCCTCTCCAGGGGCTTCGCACTTATCAATTCCCCTTGGAGGTGGCCTTTTTTAAGACTATATCTAAATATATAACCCATTTATATACAATACATTCATGGACAAACTGTGATTAGTAGTAGGTTCTGATTTAAATATTACTATAACTATTTAGAAAGCAAGTTCATGCTTCCATTTGATCTTTAAATGATGCAAAAATATAGTTTAAGGCCTTTTGCACTTATCAACCACCTTTGGAGGTTGGCTTTTTTAAGAATATATCTATATATAGACCAGGACCTATACCTTATTTATATACAATATATTCATGGACAAACTGTGATTAGTAGTTAGTTCTAATTTAAATATTACTATGACTCTCTCTTGGCTTTTATTTGAAATATTTTATAAGGCCTTTCAATTACCTTTGGAGGTTGCCTTATATCTATATATCTAATATAGAATATAGAATATATATATAGAATATAATTCTAATTTAAATATTACTTTGACTATTTAGGCAGCAAGCTGTTGGCTTTATTTTAAACTTTAAATGATGTAAAAATAGTTTAAGGCCCTTCGACTTATCAATTACCTTTGAAGGTTGCCTTTTTTAAGAATATATCTAAATATATAGATCATGGTCTGCCTCTACCTCCTTTATATACAATACATTCATGGACAAACTGTGATTAGAAGTCAGCTCTAATTTAAATATTATATATATTACTATTATATTATATTAATATTTACGCAGCAAGCTCTTGGCTTTAATTTGAACTTTAAATGGTGCAAAAATAGTTTAAGGACCTGCCTTTTTTTCCACAATTTTCCCCCTGCCTGTCCCGCCTGGAGCTGTCACAATTTTAGCTGAGCCCGCCTAATTTTCGCCTCCAGCGGGTTCCCTTCAATTTCTGGTCAACGTTTCTAGTTTTTTTTTTATTTTTTTCCCAAATTCATTAGGTGAGGGCGCAATTGGGGGAGGGGCGGCTGGTTTTGGCCGTGTGATTTTGGTGTGAGGAAGTTTTGGTCAAGCTAAGCGGCTTAAAATTTTGAGCACACCAGTTGGCCACGTCAAATGGCCGCCATCAACGGGGATTTGGCCGCGGAAAGCCCCGCCCCCCCACCACCAAAGCAGGCCTTAGCCAAATGCGATCACACAAAAACCCAATTAAAAAGTTTGCATTTTTATGCCGCTCGGCCTCGGCCTCAGCCCCGCGGAAAAAAGATGTTGGCGCCTAAGAAGAAAACCCTCAGCCAGGCCAAAAAAAAAACAAAATATTTAAGAAAAAAAAGGGAGGGGGAGAAGGGGGCGCGAGGGAAAACGCGTGCGGAAAACTGTTTGTCAAATAATTTTTCACAAGGCAATCGGGGGCTTACTGGATGTGGTGTGCTGATAAGGCGAGTAAATGATAGAGAGACAGGAAAAGTGCCGGAAAAATGGAAATGGCGGCAGGCGGCGCGCCACGGTGGGCGGCATTTAAGTGGGCGTGGCCAGTCAAAGAAAATATAAATTCGAAAAATAAATGGAATTGTGACATTTACGCGTTTTGCGAGCTTAGAGAGAGTTAATACTTTGGCACGTAGCGGATGGCAAAAGGACGGGGAAAGCGCTAGAAATGCCTGGAAAATGGGGCACTGAGAGAAAATATATGACCGGCCTTGATTTCTATATATTTCTATATTTTTTGAGCAATATATAATAGTGTTTCAACTCGTCAGTACCTATTTTATGTAAGAAATTTCCCTTTAATGATTTCCAGACTTTGTTTGCTGCCTGCTTTTTTCTCTGTGTAAGTGCCTAGAGGTACTGAGGAGGGAAGTCCCCAGCTAGCTACTGTTGAGCAGCTGTCACCCAAAAAAGACGGGAAAACATTTCCAACTTACTTCTCGAAATTTTAATTATTTTTCTTTCTTTTTGCCTGCTGCCTTTGGTTTTGTGTTTTATTTATTTTTTGCCGCCGTTGTCTCGGTATCAGTCGCGCTGTGTGTTTATTTTATTTTTACATTTTAATTAAAACCCAATTTGCACTTACTTAGAATATAATTTCGCCTAAGTTTTGTTGTCTTAATTTTTTCGTTGTTTGTGGATTTCTTGTTGTTTATTTATTTGTCTCCCTCCCCCCTCGCTCGCCTTCGCTTAATGAGTTCCTTGAAAGTTTCTGGTCTGCGAGGATTTTTTGAGGATTTCAGGGA
Source organism: Drosophila pectinifera (assembly GCA_008042775.1). Taxonomy (NCBI): domain Eukaryota; kingdom Metazoa; phylum Arthropoda; class Insecta; order Diptera; family Drosophilidae; genus Drosophila; species Drosophila pectinifera. Next base: position 11,301 of record VNKC01003943.1, on the reverse strand, counting down.
GATATTTCAACGCTTTCTCTTTGATTAAAGTTCGGCTCTCATTAGCCAAGTTAGGATATTTATTAACGTGAAGGAATATAGCTTAAAGCTAAATTATTCTATTTATTTATTAGATTTATTTATTGGTTTTTCCTAATTAAATTGTAACCCTCTTCTATATTATATATTCTATATTTATATTATTTGCCTTTCTTGTGTAAGTCAGCTGAAATTTTAGCTTTGTAATTTAGTTTATGGGCTCCCCTTTTCAGCATTTCCATTGTTTTGCTGTGTACAGTCTGCGCCATTGTTGTATATGCTTAGCTTGTTCTCTCGTTCTGTATATTACAGGCCTCGCGGCCATTTTGAATAACAAGTATGGCACCTTTCACCCCGGACTCCACCCCTCCAAATGTTCCAAATAATTATCTTGTTGAATTTAAGCTGCTGCCATAAATATTTCCACTTTTGAGATACAAAATACAAGTATTTAAGTCACTTTTCAAACATAAAAATAAATAGATCTTTTATGGGAAAAATATAAAGAGTATTCTCAGCCTTTCTATATATATATTACTATAATATTTAATGCAACAGGAATTTAATCTCCAGTCTAATTCTTCAACTATTTCTCTGCGTGCACTGTGCACAAAGACCGGGGTGATAAATTATATTTTATTATGTCCAGGACAAAACAAAGGACCCAACCAATTGCCAGAACGAAAAGAGTTGGGAGAGAGGCCTCCTCCCGAATTTTTGGGCCGAAAAACCAGCTAACTCTCAATATTAATTATGCACTGGCATTCGGTGCTAAATTCGCACTATTCAAACATTTTGCCATTTTCGGCCGGCGAACAATTAAAAGGCCAACGGTTTCGGGCGGCCGAAGTGGGCCCGAGCTCCGCCATTAAATGGGTTGGCTTTTGTGATTATTTGATGGCCAACAGTCTAATAAACAGCTGGAAATTCCCTGGCTTTAACATGCCCATATGGGGGACAGACTCGCAGTCGAATCGGCGTCAAATATCCCATAAATGGACTCTCTATAATAGAAACTCTATATATAAGAAGGGAGATATGTGATTTTTTGATGGATATTTCTTCTAGAGCCAAAGATCTCAGTATAAATAGACTAAACTTCACAGGATACATAAATATATATCCCACTCAAAGCCCCCTTTGCCACCTTAAAGCTCTCTAGCTCTCCGAATAAACTGCAACTCATAAAGCGATGATAATGCTAAGAGGGATCCTGTCTTCGCAGGGCCCTCGTCCTTCGCCCGGCAAACAATTTAATTAAAATATGTCAGCCATTGAACCGCCCAGGCCCAGGCGCCCGAGCAAACGAACAAAACAACAATTGTCGCCGGGATAAAACGGCAAATTGAAACATTTTGCAGCAGCCGTGACAGGCAACGGGTGACAATCCTGCGAGCTGGACAGGACGAGAGGCCTCCTTTCGGTGTTGCCGTATAACTTTGCCAGCCACTTGCTCTACATTTCGAGCAGCCACCCGCCCTGTACAGTGAGAAAAACATAGAGCTAATTTTAAATGGGTTTCTAACTAACTTGGAAAAATACAAAATAACCCTAAAGTTGCATTTAAAGGTCTGTAATACGGGTAAGCTACAGAAATCACCTGAAAAGGTGTCGGAAAGTATTCCATAAATTGTTTAAAAAGCGAAATTCAGCGTAAATATATATTTAATTTAATAATTATAATAATTAATATTTAATTTATTAAGATAATGCATTTTGTGGCCTAGGTAGACACCCATTTAGGGGCTTTTAAAACCCAGAGAGGTTTCTAAGGCCTAAATAACTATCTAACTATAATATATATAACTGTAAAGAAGCAGATGTTCCTGAAGGAAAACCCTATACTTACTTACTTACTTAATTAGGGTTTAAGTATATTTTAGGGCTTAGTATATTTTTTTTTAATAGTTTCTGGCAGTGTACCAGCCCCTCTTAACAGCCCCTTTGGCTTCGTTTTTGCGTTTTTAATTTTGCTTTGTTACTTCTCAGGCTCTTCCGCTCTCGCCCTTCTTTATTTTTTCGCAATTGTCAACTGCCTGTCACACCAACACCACCACCCCCGGCCCCTGTCCCCGCCCCTTGTCCCCGCCCCCTGTTCCAGGACCCCTTCTGGGCTACACCCTTGTGTTGTCTTCATTTGCGGAATCTTTTCTTTTTACTTCGCGTCGCCATTTGATAAGTTTGACAGCGGCTACTTCTCGGTCTTCCCTCTGCCACTCTTCAAACTGTACACTGGAAAAATATACAAGTAACTATTATATAATAATATGGAATATATGCAAACAAAATACAATAATTAGTAAAGAAAACTTGAGGTTTTTCTTCCCTTTCTCTGGCACTCTATAATATTTATTTAATAATTATTTTTAGTAGCTTAGTTAGTAGCTTTTCCCTCTGTGCACCCTTCACTTTTCCCTCTTTTTTCGCAGCCCTGTATTGTTGTGCAAATAAGCAGCGCTCAGGCGTCAAACTGAAAATAAATGAGCCAAAAGTGGTGAGCGGCTAAGGACCAAGAAGGAGAGGGTCCTGGCAGAGAGACGGCTCAGAGCAGAATGGGGATATTCTTGTTGCTGAAGTGAAAACAAATTAACTATCTCACGCTGAGTTTTTGTTGCCGGCCGGGAAAACAGAGAGGCAGTTGAAGGAGGAGAGAAGCAGGGACACAGAGACACAGGGACACAGGGACACGGGGACACTGGGACACAGGATACGGATAAGGAGACAAAGACGCAATCGCTAGGCTCAAGCAAACACTCGCCAAAATGGCTCCGAGGATTGTCCAAGTTGACAGCTCTGTTGATTCAGCATTAAGGCCGGGAACATTTCTTGGCAGGAACGAAGCTAGAGAAGATGTCACTATTAAAATGCAGGGATTATGTTCTCATAACCAAAGGACTCTCCTCTATAGAAGCACTGACTGCTAGAACTTACTAAGGTTCTAGAAAAGGAGTGGCTTCGATCACAGGACAATATCTGAAGCTGATATATTATATATCCTTACAGCTTACAAATTAGACATTTTTAAATGTATTTCCCAGTTACTTTTGGGTCGCTTTTCCACGCTTTTCCTTGGCTTGCTGTCCTTTTCTGGGTGGCAGGAGCAGAGGCACCTGTTGATGGGCTGCAAATGAGATTTGGCAAACACAGATGAAGATGGCCAAGAAGCAGGAAGTAAGGCAACGGAGGAGGAATGTGGAGGAAAGTGGCAGGCGGGGAGAGAGAGTGGCAAAATAAAGGCAAGTGGGAGCTGAATTGGCGTTTTATGTGCACAATTTTATGCTAATGCCTTGCCATGGAATTAGCAAACAAATCCACGCACAACTTAAAGCCAGTTGACACACATAGGGGCAAGGGAGGAGGGCCGGGCCGAAATGGGGGACTCCAAGGAGACACACAAATAGAAAATATGAAGTCTGCACTGGAGAAAATTCCACAGGAGTTGTCATAGTAAAGGTTAGCCATTTTCCAAGCCATTCCAGAATTTAATACAATTTATTTAATATTACTTTTGTGCAATAAATTCAAAGAGAGCTTCCAGAGCTACACATCCCGGGGACTCCCCTTTTTTCCCATGTACGCACTCCGCAAGGGGCGACTAACCAGGGGGAGCTTGTGGCCCAGGGATGTGTCAGGGGGTGCGTGGCCAAAGTGGAGTCGCTAAGCCAGTTGGCACCAGTAACAATAACTTAACAGGCAGCCAACAAGCAAATCTGCTGACGAGCCAGGGCTGCCGGGGTGTCCTGGCTTGCCAGGGATGCCCTCATCACCAGGATACACCACTCCTGGACCTCGCCCTCGCCCTCGCCCCAAGATGTTACATTTCAATTGAAAGGATTTACATTTTGTTGTCATTCTTTTCAGCATTTTGTTTTACAGCTTAGGTTGCTTGTTCCACCCGACAAGCCATAATTGTGTGGTATCCCCCGAATTTGGTATCTAAATCTGAAGCTCCAACCGGCTCACTCCAGAAATATGTCAACGAGTTGCTCTTGGGTTTACTGAATATCTCAGAGAATAAATAAGAGAGACCTCTTATAATAGTACTAGTATTTAGCATCTAGAACGAACTAAGCTCTAGAAGGGGTGAGCTAAATCATTTCTAAATGCTTAATGATAAAATTAGAAAGCTAAAGATTATTCCCTAATAAAGCCAGAGGAAGGCAAACAAGTTTTGAATACTTTCCCGCCATTGTGGACTTTGATTTTATCATGGCCTGGCTCTGGGGCTTCCATTCGCACCTCATTTCGCTGATTTAAACCGTTTTCCCGACAGCTTCCACGCTCCGGTGGCCATTAACTTGGCTCAAACCGAATTCAACTCAACTCGACTCGAAAATTCAGCTCGGGGCCACTCGACTGATTCACTGCGGTTCACTCACTTGCAGTTACTTGTCTAATGGCATTTTAATTGTCTCATGCGAGCTCGCCATCATCATCACCATGGCAGTGCGCCACCTAGCGGCGGGCATGGGGCATAACAAGCTTACAGATCCGCCCGCAACAGTTCCACCCACAAGTTCGCAACCAGAAGTTTTTATTTCGAAAATAAACTCATTTTAAATACTTTTGCCAACAATTTGCCATAATTTGGCTCATTTCCTACAACACACGACGTTGCCAGCTTTGTCACTTCCCAGAGCAAGGGGGGGGGGCCCCCCTCCGGGGGGGGGGCTGCAAGAGCGGTGACTACTGCAAACTTTTGCGTGTGCTGTGTGCTGTGTGCCAGGGGGCGTGGCAAGTTTCCACCGAAGGCCCCCCCGGCCCGTCGCCGGCTCTGTTGCTTGCACATTTTGGCATTGTGTGTTAAGTTCTTAAGCGCTGCCAAAAACTTGAGCCCGAGCAGGCAACCCTAAGGCGGCAACCCCGGAAATGCCACTACCCCCCCTCCCCGACCGACCCGTTGGCAACACACATAAAATAGTTAAAATGTGACAGTTGTGAAGCGAGGGGAATCGACGCTTGAAGGACCCTCTTTGAGGAAGGACTTTCCCAGAAATTGCTTAAGCATAAACCAATTGAAATATATTGCTTTTATGCTGACACGTACTAGGTACGAAGTTTCCTTCAAACTGAGCATTTTATGTCTTTAATGTGTAAAACAATCGTGTTATCCAGCTGTATTTGTAAGAGATGTGGCCACACTGTTTCTAGTACCATCACATTACTAGGAACAGTGTGGCCACATCTCTTACAAATACAGCTCATGTTTCTCACACTTTCCTTAAGAAGGTATTAGCTTTGTAGGTCACACAATTCCTTATCTGTATTTACGCTTATATTATTTAAAGATAAATTAAATTAGGTATTGGGGTCCAACTGTTTCTGATTCATTGATAAGATTGGTCACACTTTTGTCGTAAAAGCTATACTGGCTCTTAAAATAAATTTTAAATATAAAATATATAAGAAAATCACCATAATGGCTTGTTGTGCTTCTGGTCATTCCAGGGTATCGGCATAAAAAGTGCTGCCTATGTAGTTACACCAAAAGCGGCTGGGCTTTCCTTGGCTGGGTGGTACAGTTGCTACTTTATTACAAGACAAAAACTGAGCCTGGCGGAAGCCGGAGGAGGAGACATCTCATTCTTGTCTATGGTCCCAGGGTTTCTTTGCCTGTTTGCATAATTTCCCAAGGAGAAGCAACAATTGGGGGTGATGGGGCAGGTTCCAAAGACTGCAAAAAATAATGGCAAACCTACATTTAATTTAGTAAACGTACTAAAAAGCTAACTATTAATTAAGCAATTTTCTATTCTGAAATATAAATTAAATAACAGAGTTTATATTAAATGTGGAAAATGGAAATTAAGATCAAAGTGCAGTTTTCTCTCAGTGCTGCAGTTAACTGTGCCTGGGCTCATATTTATTGAACAGTTCAGTTCGGAGGACGATGAAGTTAGGAGCCCAAGTCGAACAGAAAGGAGCTGGCAACAAAATGGCGGGCGGTGGGGAAGAGAGGGCTCCACACACAATGGACTCCCTTATGTCTTCAAAAATTACATTTTAAGTTCTGAAATTACAATACAAAATTGAAATATCTTATTTCAACGCTGCAGTTGAAGGCAATTTTTCACGCATACGGAAGGGGGTGCCGAAAGGATCCACAGGGGGAAGCCACAGCAGGGACGTCAGCAGACGGGGACGGAAACCGAGACCAAGACCGAGACAGAGACAGAGACAGAGACAGAGACAGGGACTGAGACATAGACAGAGACAGAGAAAGAGACAGAGACAGCTACAGAGACAGAGACAGAGACGGGACAGTGGCAGCTAACGAGCCGCATGGCAGACAAAACTTTACGGAATTTATCAAGAAGCTCCTCGCCACGTGTGTGCCTCGGTATCCTTTGCATTTATGAAAATGTAATAATAACAAAAGACGCAATGCAGACGCGCCGGCAATAAACGGAAACTGAATACAAACACTTCGGCCGAGGGAGCAGGGAGCAGAGTGCAGCGTGAAGCATATGTGTATGTGGCAACCCTAGACAAACATATGGCTCGCCGAATGGCAAATGCGAGATGCAAAATGCAGATTCATCCGCAAGCTGCACCTCAAGTGTAACTGTATCTCGCCGAACTTTGCAACAATTTGCAGCTTGAAGGCTGAGCAGCTAAAAAAGCAATTAAGGGTTGTCAGCTGTATTTTTAAAGCTCAACTCTTTTTCTTGTGGATTTATTGCAGTTTTTAATAAAAAGTAACGGCTATTTTTGATGTTAGTTAGAAGGAAATATGTATTTTTTCTTTTTTTTTTAGAGCTGAGTTAACTAACTTGCATATATATATAATATATATATTACTAATTTTTCCTGCTTGCCCTTCGTTACCTTAAATTCTCCCTTTAAGTGAAGCCAGGACTCATATGAGGTAATAACCAGAGATGTAATTAAATTGAACTTGCCCTGCAAGGACGAGCTCTCGGAGCTGAATTCAAATTAACTAGGACGCGGGGTTGGCCACCCCCAGCAGCTGCCCCACACACTCGCATGTGGCACCCCCCCTCCTGGCCCGGCCCCTTGAGCAAATGAAACTCCAATTAGCAGCACAAATCAAAGTCAGACAGTTTCGTTTGGAGGACAAGTGGCATCAACAACATCGAGGAGCCCAGAAACCAAAAACCAAACCAAACCAAACCGAACTGAACACAAAAAAGTAAAATAAAAAAAAGCGGCAAAAAGTTACAAAAAAGTTAAAGTTGCTGGCATTAAATTGATAGAACGGGAGGGGGGCAGAGACTGCGGCGGGGAGGGAGAGGCCAAGCCAGGGGCGTCCAGCGCAAAAAAAAAACGAAAATTCCGGGGGATTTTCAAGGGGGGCTCCATGATGTTGAGAGTTTGCTGCGATATTTTGCCTTTGATAGAAAAACAATTTTTCTACTCCATTTCACGCGTTCAAGGCAGAACCATAAAATCTGCTGGCTACAACGGGCGGGGGGGCAAATCACTCAGCGAGAGAGGGGGTGGGGCGCATGGGGGTAGAGCGGGACGATGGGGAGAAAGGGGGCAGAATCGTCAGCGTAAAGATGCCGCCAGACCGATAAACGCTAGAAATGAAATAACAATAAAAACCAATTTTTTATATCGAACACCAAACCGAGGTTGAGTCTTGTCTCTGTCGCACACACACACTTGCACAAAAATATATTAAAAAACAGCCAATTTAAGCAGAGTATTTAACAAAAAAACAAGTTTACAACATCAGGTGGATATATTCCAATTTAAATCAAGATTCATTTCCCAATAAAATGGTTTTTAGGAGAAAAGTTTTCATATTATTCTACAACTTTAGTTCCTATTTGTTTTAAACTTAACATTATAGTTTATATATATATTATATATATTATAAATTATCTACAATAGAAGAAGTTTTTTGCAAAATCTAATTATATAGTCGTAGTATATTGAATATATATACATAAGTATAAATAGTTCCTTAACCATCTTGGTATTTACTTAAAATAGATTCAATATATATTAAAGCTAGTTTATATATTTTTAAGGTAGGTTTTGGCTTTATACAAATAAAGAAATATATATTTAAATTATATAAAGAAATCCCCATTTCTATATAATTTAATAATTTGATATATTTATAATAATATATTGTTTAAAAAATGCTCAGACTTAAGAAGAGCAAAGCCTTTTGAAATTTCAATGTATTTATTAAGGCTACCTTTTAGTGTTAATAAAGAATTATATTTTTTATATTTAAAGCCTAAATCTAATAATTATATTTAAAGCCTAAATATTACCAAGCTCTCCCAAATACATTTCTTGCAGTGCACGCTCCCTCCCCCTCTCGCTGGTCCCTCCCCTGGCGAAAGTTTTCCCGCCTGTGTGTGCGAGTGTGTTGACCCAATTTACGGTGGCCTCGTCGCCGCTGCTGTTGTTGCCGTTCAATGGCCATTTCTTGCAGTGTACAGATTTCGATTTGCAACCGAAAACCCCAAGCCGACATCCGAAATCCGAAAACCAAAATCCGAGAGCCGAGAGCCAAAACCAAGAGTATGTACATCATTATCCGCAATGACTATATAAATCCAATTGGCTGGCTTTGTTTGTTATTTGTTATTTGCTTAGCAGCTCAATTAATTCATAAAGGGAAGCAGCGCCGGCGAAGATACAAATGTATCCACAAGTTCATTAGCTAGAACCTGCTCGCTTAATTTTATGGACACGTTGTTCTCGGCCTCTTCGACTCCCCAGCCTCCCCCGACTCACCCCCAAAATGGCCGCTAAAAACTCTTGTCAATAGAGGAAAAATGTAAAAAATATATAGCCCCGACTTGAGACAGGTTTTACTTTTTTCGATGCTTCCATTTGTTTGTCCAAAAAGGGGTAAGACCCGGGGCTCTGGCAGATGTTCAGGCCGAGACGAGGGGACTCCAACTGACCTACAGCGCGTACATTGACGTTGAACTTCAAAAACTTAAAACTTGACCATGAAGTGGCCGATAGTCGTAGCCACAAGTATTAGCGGAAACTGAAGCTCACACCTGGGGATTTATCTGATCAGACTCACCTGAAGTCGACGGAAGTCGACGGAAAGCCCAGAATTGCTAGATGTGTGACAGGCACACCCAAAAATATATAAACTAAATTGCACAAAATTAGTTAGATTATTTCCGGCAAGGGAAATGTAATCACCTAATACATATACCGAGATATATATAATTATTATTATATTATCTTACAAGGGAAATGTAATCCCCTAATACATATGCCGAGATATATATTATTATTAATATATTATCTTACTGGACCATTTTGGTTTTAAGAAGTAGAACGTGGATTTTTCGAAATCGTCTTTTATTACTAAAAATCTAGTTTTGCTGCCACAAAAACAAAGACTAATGGCTGGAATTATGATAGTTTTAAGGCCTAAATGAGCCACGTTTTAAACGAATATGGCTGACAAATTTCCATGACATTTTTATTAAATTTTGTAAACCATGTTGAGCATTAAGGATAAATAAGGATCAGTGAGTTTAGAATATGGAAGAAAATATTTTTAAGATTCAAATTTAGGCCCTAAAATCAGAGTTCTGGAGAAGTATGGAAATAATAGTCAATCATTTAAATTAAAGCAGATCTCTTTGTCGTTAGAGACAATTTCTCTGCGGGGCTTTCTCTAAAACCTTAAGTGATTCAAATATATACCCCAAGCCCTCGGTAAACCCCACTCTTCGGGCCAAAAAACCCCCTCGCGGGGCCCAGAGAAAACCTCAAATAAAGATGGGGAATACAATAAGCATCCAAACAGGAAAAAGCAGACTCACAAAATCTAACAGTGATCGGCCAAAGTGCTATTTGGTTCCCTCTCCGAAACGAGTTATACGTGAATTTGGTGATTTTTTTCGAGAGCCGAACAATGGGCGTGTTGACGGCTGGACGTCAAGTCGGGCGTTAATTATTGATTAGTTTAAAGCGCGATTACCAAACCGGCAGCGGGCTTAGAACGGAACGGAACGCTCGACGCTAACCAACTTCAAGCGCGCTCTCGAAAAATAAAACCAGAAAAAGCCAATGACAAAGAGAGGTACACCGAGAAAATATTCAAGTGTTTATTCGTTGAGCTAACAGGCCCTAAGAAAAAGATTTATATAGCTAAGATATTTTTTTATAAAATTTAAATATGAAGTTTACCTTGTGTTATTTATTTTTTTGTGTAATAATACCCACTTGAAGTGATATGTGACTCTGGACTAAATGGTTCTTAACTTAAGTTTGGGACTTCACAGGCAGTTTCCTTTTTTATCCAGAATGTGAAAATAAATCTATATAAAATTGCTGAGAATCATATTTAAATATGAATTTTAAATAAATTATTAAGTGGTGCCTAATAGTTGTTAGGATAGAAATGGGTTATTGTGGCTGGAGTTTATTGTGCAAATAAATGAATTTAAATAATTAAATAAAATAATACGTAATCTGTGCCAGAAAACACTTAACAATTAAATTTTAAATTTGTTATTTTGGGATGTGGATGCTGCAGAATTTCTGGCATATTAAGTGATTTAAATATATACAAACTTAAAGCAAATAAATATTAAATATTAGTTTTAAAAGATGTTTTATCTAAAGTCATAGCCATATAAAGGAAATAGGGATGTTGGCAAGGTTTCTGGCACTTAGAGCCGGCAAACTGGGTGTCTGGAACTATATTACTTCGATTTCTTTGGCTTATTTCTTGTGATAAACGATCGTGTCTTGAGTCCTAATATTTTTTTTCTGTGTTGTGAGAGGAGGTGGAGAAGTGGAGGAACAACCAGCTGAACATCGACAACGACAGCGGCGACGAGACCGCAGAAATACACGGTCGGAGAGACAATAAAAGTCGGCCAGCGGCCAAAAACGCGCTCATTTCATTGCGTGCGCTGTTTTCGCAACGGCAACGGCAGCGGAACGGAAGGAGAGGGCTCTACGGCTACGGCAGCGGAATACGGATTGAGGAATACGGAATACGGAGAGAGGAGTGAGGAGTGAGGAAAGAGGAGCGAGGAGCAGCGACGCGGATACGCATACGGATACGGATACGGAGTCAGGATGCGACACGCATTTGTTGGATTAATTGTGTGCTGGCTGGCAGTTTGTCAACCGCAAGGTAAATATTTTTGGAATACGGCATAGACAGGATAATGACAGGATATACGCCCATACGCACACAGAGACTCAGGCACAGGGAGAAAAGTAGAGAGAGATCGCGAGTTTGGGGCTTTAATTACTCAAATTGTCTTCTAAAAATTTTTATAAAGAGTTCTCTCATTGATGTGGAGTTTATAT
>VNKC01003942.1:0-84015 GCA_008042775.1 Drosophila pectinifera | reverse complement strand
AGAGCATATTTTGGCCAAAAATGGAATGACAGCCAAATGTCGCTTACATTCCGAATCGCCGTTAAAATCTTAACAAACTTAACTATATAATATTAAAATATTGAATAAAAAATTTTTGGCCAATTTTTGAAAATTTGATAAGGGGTTACATCATTAAAATTGTCAAAAATTGGCTAAAAATTTACTTTCTTTATTTTACAAACTAAATATGCAGATTAATTAACCAAATAAAAACTAGCATGGAAAAGCTTTCCGATTTGTAATTAAGACTGTTTTGGCCAAGTTATGGTTATTTTTCATTTTGATTTGTCAAAAAAATGAGGATATAAAAATGCCGATTTAAGGACCCAAATATACGCATATTTGAGGTCTTGAAGTCGCAGAGTCGGCTGGTTTATGAGCACCTTCTACTCCTAGCTTCATTCACAATGTTCTATTCTCCATTTCATGAATACGTACTTCATGAGCTTGTCGCAGGGGGTTGTCAGCTCTTCACATTTGAACAAGATTATGGACAGATAAGCACATAGTTGGCACGAAGACCATCAATTAGCCGTAATCAGTAGCATTTTGTGGGCTTACCTATTTGTCGGGAGAACCGAAGCGGCCAGTCCAGCACGGAACATGGCCAGGACCACAGGGAATCCTGCCAAGAGGCGCAGGTTCATCGCTCGCATCAAGTTCTGGCGAAGATCACGCGTGGGCAGCGAGTAAGCGGATTCCTTGTATATCATTGAATATATAATTTGATTGATAAAGTTTTCAGTATCACTCTCGGAATACTCAAGTACAAAGTGGTCTCTAAGCCAACAAACCGATTTCATTTCACAATGAGTAAGTTTTTCTTTCTTAAATTATTAAATTTTAATTAAATTCCACAGTAAAAGCTTTACTGCAACGTTTGAGAAAGGAGGATTACAAGCATAGTGGATCTTTCCAAGAAGCTATCAAGCCAGGTTAATATCATTTAGTCTTTAGATTAATTCCAATTATTTCTTATCTACTTGGTTCTTAAGTAATTTATTGAATGTTTTATCTAAAGCCCAGAATTTAAATTGATTATTTGTTTAATTTTTGTGTCCAGTCCTCATCATGGCCCAGATCTTCGCCCTGATGCCAGTTCGCGGTGTCAGCTCTAAATTCGCCGAGGATCTGTCCTTTGCCTGGTCCAGTGCTCGCACCTACTATGCCCTGGCAACTATACTTTGTTTTGGAGTAGTTTCCGGCTATATGGTGACCTTCGTGACGAATGTCTCCTTCAATTATGATTCGGTGGAGACTCTGATCTTCAACGTGTCTATATTCTTCATCTCATTGGCGTTTTTACAATTAGCAAGAAAGTGGCCGGCTGTTGCTCAGGAGTGGCAACAAGTGGAGGCCAAGTTACCGCCTCTGAAATCGGTTAAAGAACGCAGATCCCTAGCGCAACACATAAAGTGGATTACAATTGTGGCCACCACTTGCTCGCTGGGTAAGGATTCTCTTTAATTTGTTCCTAAGTTCCCATTTAATTAAGATTTAATAATCCCTTTCAGTGGAGCACATGATGAGCATGCTGAGCATTGGTTACTATGTTAACTACTGTCCGAAGTGGCCGGGTCATCCCGTGGACAGTTTCCTGTACGTGAACTTCTCTTCGGTGTTCTACTTTGTAGACTACACCTATTTCATTGGGGTGCTGGGAAAAGTGATTAATGTTTTGAGCACTTTTGCCTGGAATTTCAATGATATTTTTGTGATGGTCGTCAGTGTGGCTCTGGCTTTCCGTTTTCGACAGCTGAATGATTACATGATGCGAGAGGCGAGATTGGTGAGGATCCTCCTGAGGCAGGTGAAGTTATGATCTCCTCATTAATGACTTTCGCAGCCCACCTCTGTGGACTACTGGATGCAGTGTCGGGTTAATTTCCGGAACCTTTGCAAACTCTGCGAGGAGGTGGACAATGCCATATCCACCATTACACTGTTATGCTTTACCAACAACTTGTATTTCATTTGTGGCAAAATCTTGAAGAGTATGCAGTAAGTTCTTAGTTCTTTTCTAATTCTAATTTATCCTTAAGTTGGAATTAATTTCAGAACCAAACCTTCGGTGCTACATACCCTGTACTTCTGGTTCTCCCTGGTCTATCTCCTTGGTCGCACTCTCATCCTGTCCCTATATAGTTCTAGTATCAACGACGAGTCCAAGAGACCTCTGGTCATCTTCCGACTTGTGCCGCGGGAGTACTGGTGCGATGAGGTATCTTAGGTGTTATTTATTTCCTTAATTACCTTAACTACTGCGCTTTTCCAGCTCAAGCGCTTTTCGGAGGAGGTGCACATGGACAACGTGGCCCTGACTGGCTTAAAATTCTTTCGTCTAACCCGCGGCCTTGTCATTTCGGTTTGTAAACAAATACAGAAACCGCAAAAGTATGCAATTATAGAATTAATATATACTATATCCCTAGGTGGCTGGCACAATTGTGACCTACGAACTGATTTTGCTGCAATTTAACGGAGGAGAGAAGGTGCCCGGCTGCTTTGAGGGCTAAACTTTAAGGGGTGTTGGAACCAAACGAGGGTTAAGCCCGCAAAATATGTGCTTTTATTGTTGTTGCTAGTCCTTAATTATAGATAAGTGCAAAACAACAGGTGTTTTTAATAGTCATTCTCCACTGGACACTGGTCTCCGGTGGCATTTCAGTTGCATTCGGTCATTCCCTCAGAGCAGTTGTCCTTTGTCAGTGGAATCAGCCGGTCGCAGGATGAAGATCCTGCCAAAGCTGGAGCGCAAACTAAACCGGCTTAAGAAGAAGGTGACCAGGTCGCCTTTGGTGCGTAAGCTGGACTTGGTTCATGAGAGGTGGGAGGCTCTGGTTTTTATAAAAAGAAAACACTATTTTATAGAATAAAGTTTTTAAAAATAAGTATCTTCTTAGTTGTGGTATCCTAATCTAACAATTTCTCCAAGTGCCCGCAAGAAAGCCTTCCAGGAAAGTTGTGAGTCCTACAAAGCTCAGATTGAGAAGGAGTACGAGGTGCGGAATACATTACCCAGTAAATATTTTTTTATTTATTCATTAAAGCCTTTACCTAATTAAATCAATCCAAAACAGAGCTGTCCCGGAGCAACAAAGAAGCATTCATCAGTGATGGAACCTTCCACCAGGCCGTGGGTCGCGTGCTCCTCGTGGCCCAATTTTTCGCCATGATGCCTGTGAAGGGGGTCACAGGCAAGCATCCTTCCACCCTGAGCTTCTCCTGGCGGAACATACGTACCTGCTTTTGTGTGCTATTCATCGCCTCGAGCTTTACGAACTTCGGACTATCCTTGTTTAAAATTTTACACAATCCGATCAGTTTCAACAGCATTAAGCCATTAATATTCCGCGGCTCTGTTCTGGTAGTGCTAATAGTGGCTCTAAACCTGGCCCGCCGGTGGCCCCAACTCATGGTGTACTGGGACACTGTGGAGCAGGATCTGCCGCAGCATCAGTCGCAGATGGGCAGATGGAGAATGGGTCATACCATTTCCATGGTTATGATGGTGGGAATGACGCTATCCTTTGGTAAGTCTATGGCTATAATATATAGATATATTTAATTTTTAAATATTTATGAGTAGCCGAGCACATCTTGAGCATGGTGTCGGCCATAAACTATGCATCATTTTGCAACAGCACCGCGGATCCTATTGAGAACTACTTTCTCCGCACCAACGACGAGATCTTCTTCGTTGCCAGCTACTCCACCCCGTTGGCGATTTGGGGAAAGTTCCAGAACGTCTACTCGACCTTTGTATGGAACTACATGGACATATTTGTGATGATGGTCAGCATTGGACTGACAGCCAAGTTCGGACAGCTCAACGATGACCTGCGGAATTTTAAAGGAATGGTAAAGAGATTGATTGACAGTTAAGGTTCTTCCTATAATGATTACCTGCAGAACATGGCTCCCACTTACTGGTCGGAACGTCGCATTCAATATAGAAATATTTGCATTCTATGCGACAAAATGGACGATGCCATTTCTCTGATTACTATGGTGTCCTTCTCGAACAATTTATACTTTATATGCGTCCAGTTGCTGCGGAGTCTGAAGTGAGTATAGATGCTTTTGAAACACTTTTAGTTACTTATTTTCTTTGTCCTTCCATCAGCTCCATGCCATCGGTGGCGCATGCCGTCTACTTCTACTTCTCGCTCATCTTCCTCATTGGACGCACTTTGGCGGTGTCTCTGTACTCCGCCAGCGTCCATGATGAGTCCAGGCTGACCCTAAGATACTTGCGCTGTGTGCCCAAAGAGTCCTGGTGTCCGGAGGTGAAGAGATTTACCGAGGAGGTCATGAGCGACGAGGTAGTCCTCACAGGGATGAAGTTCTTTCACCTCACAAGGAAGGTGGTCCTAAGTGTGAGTTATTATAAGCTAAAATAATAGAGCCACTATAAGTTAATATATTCTTCCCGTCTTCAGGTTGCCGGAACCATTGTCACCTATGAGCTGATACTCATCCAATTTCACGAGGACAACGATCTGTGGGACTGCG
Source organism: Drosophila pectinifera (assembly GCA_008042775.1). Lineage (NCBI taxonomy): Eukaryota > Metazoa > Arthropoda > Insecta > Diptera > Drosophilidae > Drosophila > Drosophila pectinifera. The sequence continues at coordinate 79,479 of VNKC01003942.1, read as the reverse complement.
ATCAGAGCTATTACTCGTAGGACAGTAATTAACGGGGTCTGTATTGCATAATAATAAATAAAAAATCATCTTGCACTTTATTATTATTATTATTATTATTGTTTGTTTATAGCGGTAAAAGGAAACCAACAAAATGTCGCTCGTAATATCAATCGGTTACATTCATTGCCTAAATTGTACGTCACATTATCCGCTAGAGACAGAGATTCTACGTGTGTTCGTTTAGACCACAAAGAATGGTCGCTAGGTTCACTTACTGGCTAATCGGCTAACTCTGATGGTGAATGTGTTGGGGCGGCAGATATGGATACGGGTGGCACCTACTGGCAACTGGCAACTGGCATGGGGTCCTTGCAGTGTCAGTGAGAGTTTCGTGCTTGGAACATACATTATGCGACATTGAATGCAAAATTCAGCTAAAGATTTTCAATTACTTATGTTTAAATTCAGTTTAGGTGTTCCAACTTCATGGTGTTACTACAAGGAAAGGTAACAGGTTCGGAAGTCTGGTGGTTTCTTGTTGCATATGTATGTCTGTTCCATTACAAAATATAAATAGTTTATATATATATGAAGCGGAAGCTACACGATAACTACATGGTATCAATATATGTGTGAGTGTATATATATGGGGTTGGTTTCTGTGTCTACTAATACGTTCCTACGGCTGCCAATAAAGAACTACAAAAACTTGTTCGATGTTTTGCTGAACGAACGCCTTCACGCTTCACACACGGGAAATGCTGGGGACTCGACTGAGAAAAGGCAAACTTAAAGTATCACAAAGATTGAGATCTTAAATTAAAGCATAGCGAGAGAGCGCAAACCAAAACGGTTGGAGAATAGCCTTAGTCCGTACTGAAGATGGGGGAATGCGGAATGCACAGATTCTAGTTAGCGAGTGAGGCATGAATGCGTTGCGGTTGCATTAGCGTTTGCGTTTGAGTAAAACAAGTCTGTGGGCATTGCAGAGATCCTCAATGCCGCTTGGCATCGTACTGCTTCACCTTCTCCGGAATGGCTGCCTTTTCCACGACTACGTGCAGGCCCAGTTCCTCCAGGGACTTCACGTAGACCAGCTTTCGCCAGAACTTTGTGCTGCAAGAGATAATGGAAGATTATTAGCCAGGCCTAATCTATAACAAACGTAGTGTGTAAAAATGGCTTACAAAAATTAAGCGGTATTAATGTAATTTTTAATGATTAAAGCTGATAGCGACTAAGTAATGTGTTCGTCATACTCATGACCCTTCTGTCCAACCCCTCTCTCAACTCACCTCACAAACGGTCTTGCCATCCACACCAGCGACTTGATCCAGAACGTGGGATGCACCAAATACATGTGCTTCAGGCTCTTGCGCAGGCGGCGATCTAGCAGCTGGTAGCATCTGTGGGAGTATGATATTATATTACATTAGCATAAAATGAATCGATAATAAACAAGATAATAAACTCACCGCTTAAGCCAGGGAAAAGGCGGAACATTCCGCCTGTTGGAGCCGCCGTGCAGGTAGATCAACACATAGTCATCGGTGACAAGCTGCTCCAAAGTTTTGACCACGTACAGAAATAGATTGTCCATCACATAGCTATAGTCGGCACGCGATCTATCTGGGAGGTGACATGCGCAGAAGATGACTATGGCGTTCTGACCGCCAGATTTGAGATATCCGCCGTGGGAGAGCACTCGCTTGTAGGGCTCGATGACCCGCATGTCGATCTCGCGGGTGCGTCCGTCCGGCAGAGTGATTTTTTGCCAATTGCGAGAGTCGCGTCGCTCCTCAGCAGCCGTGTACTGTGGCAAAGTGGAGGCGCCCGCGGCTGCACTTGAAGCTGGAGCATGGGGCGTTGGTGTAGTGGCCAAACCGAACTCCAGGTCCAGTTCCAAGTCATCGTCGTGGTCGGGCAGTAACTCCGGGCCTTCGCAGTCGTCGTCGTCGTCCTCGCCATCCAGTCCGTCGATGAGCGAGCTCGAGGGACTCAGCGAGGCCAGATTATGCTCAATGTCTTCGTCATCATCGAAGCTGTGATTGGAAATTGAGTCCAGGCTGGAGATGTCCTCACCGCCAGGGAGAGTGGTCGTCCGCTTGGACTTCTTGCCATTGCCGTTGGGCATGAGGGATACCGATTGGAAATTGGACTCGACGGCAGCCAAGTACTGAGAAACCTCGGCATCCGACTCGCTGCTCAGAATGTCTGGACTGTTGGCTCTCAGGAGGCTGACCTTGGCATCCTGGGGCTTGTTCCGCGATTGGTTTAGCGAGTTCTTTGCCTGCACCGTCTCCGTGGCGGGCACCACATCCGGAAAGTTGCTTCGCGGCTGTGGCAGGGTCTTCTCTTGTTTTCTCAGCTGGAAGGGCTCTGAGTCCGAGTCAGTGTTTGTGGGCGACATCAAGGGATGGCTGTTTGCCAGCGTGCGCTCGATGGTGTGTCGTTGTTGCGGTATCGTCTCAATGGGCAACAGTTCCATACCAAGAATTCGGTTGTCCAAGCTGGAAGTCGTATTCGTCTTCACCAGCTCCTTCACAGTCTCACTTTCCTTCTCCAGCTCCAGGATGTTCTTCGGTGGCGGAGCGGCGGTCACAGCATCATCGGCCAGCGGCGAGATGCCCGTGGAGTCCGTCGGAGTCTCCGAGATGTCCATTTTGCTCTCTGACTGCGAAGACTCCGATTCCGCGTAGTGCAAACTGTAAATCGATTAGTCATAATATGCGGGCAACTGTTTTGTTTTTGTTCTCTCTTGGACTGCTTTATACCTCATATTTCCGCGTATTACTTGGGTGACTGGCGCGTAAATTTGGTAGCCCGCTCATCCAGGCGCTCATCTAGTCGCACTCATCGGTGCTGAATAAGGGAGAGCTGGCGTTTTGGCCCAAATTCGCTAATTTAAACAAAGTCGTCCGAGTAAACAAATTTTACATAGAGATGTAACTATCGCTACTATCGATGGGCTTTACAATGGCGATACATCGATTGTTATTTCTTATCATCGATAGCTCATGAACATTGGCGTTGCCAGCCTTCGCGCGGAAAATTATTAGTTTAACCCTTTTTCTGCGCTCTCCGTCAACTTCCGCTGATAAGAACCCCTAAGCTGGAGACGCAATCCTTTGGGGCACATGTGGAAACTAAATTTTCAATGGAAAAATTCTCGAAATTTCTCTAAAAATGCCCATGAAGGGCTCGTGAACTTTCATGAAACAGTGTTGCCATATTTTGAAACAACGCAAGTGAAATATAACGTACATTTGTGACGTAAGAGAAAAACATCGATGACGTCGCCATCGATATTCTTAAAGCAACGGTCACACTCTATGGTATAGTGCGTCGCGAAAAAGTTAATTTTTTACAAATAAACCCCCGCCAGAGCCATGGAAATTACCCGAATCTCGGTTTCTGCTAGCAATGCAGCTCCTGTGACCGCCACGAGTCTACCCACAGCCCCCCTGAAGCAGCAGACTCCGTTACCTGCGAGCACACTAATCACAGTAGGCGTGTCGTCTCCAGCAGCAGCAACAACAACAACAACAGGCAGTACAGTGGTGTCAGCCACAACAACAACAGTAGCGAGTACGGCAGCAGCAGCCGCGACTGTAATTGCCACTCCGTTGCTGCGAGCTCCGATACAGAATCTGCCAATTGAGCTGCAAAACGATCAGAAACGAAGGAGGTGAGTATGACAGCAGTTGACAGTGTTGTCAAAGCTGAGAAAAAGTGCCTATAATCATTAAATATCGTTTTCCCGCCGCCGCTGACAGCTCGTCTCGAACAATCAAAAGGAAGCGCTTCGATGACGAAATAGTCGAGTACAACATCGCAGTGCCCACGAATCGCGGCGGAACGGACGCCAATCGCAACAACAGACCTAGAACCACATCGCAAAACTATCCCGCTCTGATTGGAGTGCCGCACACCACGCTAGCGCCTCTGTCCATTCCCATTGCGACGCCGGAGTCTCCTATAACGCCTGGATCGGCGGATTCCCTTGCCCCCGGAACGCCCAGCACGGTTGCTTCGTTGCCCCTGGCCACGCCCACCACACCAGCGCCGCCCGCGACTCCGCAGCTGCCCGTTGTACCCCAAGCTGCAGCCGTAGTGCACCCCAAGCCGCCTATTATGGAGCGTCCTGCGGCCAGCGAGAGACGTTCGCGTCCCGTACGCCCGGCCAGCAAGAAGTCGCAACGCCGGAACGGTAGAACTCTTGGCCAGACGGCAACCAAGGATCTGGGCCGTTGGAAGCCCATCGACGATCTGGCTCTGATCATTGGCATCCAGCAGACCAACGACTTGAGAATTATTCATCGTGGCGTGAAATTCTCGTGTAAGTTCACTCTGCAGGAGCTGCAGCAGCGTTGGTATGCTTTGCTATATGAGCCGGCAGTGTCGCGGATAGCCGTGTCCGCCATGCGGAACCTGCATCCTGAGCTGGTAGATTCCGTTCAGCGCAAGGCTCTGTACAGCGTCCAGGAGGAGGATCTACTGGGTACCATCAAGAGCGTAAGTGTAACACATCAACGTAATATACAATATAAAGTTGATTTCTAATCTCTCTCCTCCCTTTCACAGACGGAGCAGCCGAAACTGGAGCAATTCCAGGAGCTTCTCGACAAGAACGCGTCTATCTTCTATAGCGCTCGCACCGCCAAGTCGCTGCACAACCACTGGCTGCTGCTCAAGCAGTACAGTCTTCTGCCTGATCAGACGGTGAAGCCGGTCTATGGCGCGGATCAGCAGCCGCTTAGCTTCTCGGATGCAGAGGATCAGATCTTTGAGCACGATCTCAACGAGCCGCGTGACGAGGCCTTGGAGCTGGAGAGAGCCTTGGCAGATCGCCGCAACAAGCGCGATATTCGCCTGCTGGAGAACGAGCTCTCGCGTTGGGGCGTCCTGGTGGATTCGGTTCTTGGGCCGACAGCTGCCTCCGAGTTCGATAATCAGACACTGGCCTGTCTGTGCGGTCGCCACGTCCGCTACCTCATGCGTTCCAAGGAGATAACCTTTGGCCGGGATGCCAAAGACTGTGTGGTGGACGTGGATCTGTCGCTAGAAGGTCCAGCGGCTAAGATCTCACGTCGCCAGGGAACCATCAAGTTGCGCAGCAATGGTGACTTTTTCATCGCCAACGAGGGAAAGCGGGCCATCTTCATAGACGGCGCTCCTTTGCTATCTGCGAACAAAACCCGTCTAGCTCACAACTGCACCGTGGAAATCTCCGGGCTGCGCTTCACCTTCCTGGTCAACTATGAGCTAATAAATGCCATACGCCAGGAGAGCGCCAAGACATCGAATCCCCTCAACTAGCTGCGCTTGGAGCGAGCTGGAGCTGGAGGATGAACTGTATTCTAGTACTTAGTAAGCGTCAGAGATTGAATTCTTGAATAAATAGCATATATGGAAACCATAATTTAATAGAGTTATTTTACTTTTGAAGCTAATTCCTAATTTACATCTTAAGTCATTAAAATACCTACAAATTGTTCCATTTAAATTTACGAATCAGACGTTTTCAAGTTTATAATTCCTCGTTTTAAATTTGCTTTGATTTAAACTGTTTATAGCTAGCTTTATCGACAATTTGGAATGTAATACTCCATTAATAGACATACTAAAATGGGAAATACGTTGTAATTGAGTTGAGTGCTTGGGTATTTGCATATTTATGCGCTTAATCAAACTTATTTTATGACAAGAGCCACGGGATATAAACAAATTCTCGGTAATCTAGAGTCAGAAACGCCCACTCTGTAAACTCGACAACCGCAACGCCTCCAATCGAGCGGAAGCTGTCGCCAACCGAGCCATGGAAGTGAAGTGGTAAAAGAGTTTACAGTTCTACCGGATGGGGTCAATACTGGTGGGCACCATAAACCATTTGATACCGTCTGTGTCCCGGTCTCGGATCTGTCTCGAGACGCCTACCCCGTCTGCGGGCGCTGTGTCATGTGGCTAATTTGCGGCTAACTCGTAAGCTGCCATTAATTACAGCTCAGACGCTGGAAAGTGGCTGCTAAGAGACACCAATCGCACACCAAAGACCATCCATCCATCCATCTCGCCAGCCATAACCATTCTATCCATAACCATTCTGTTCGCATGTCACCGACGCCGCTTACAAAGGGGAATTAAGCAACAAAGATTCGCAGGTCTGAGAAGACTCACGCGATTGTATAATTCTCGGATCTGTTCTTTTCTCCTGCGGCTGCTGGAGTTCCCAACAAACTTCGAGGGGTTCACTTGTCACGGCAATTTAGTTGCTGATCGCCGCGATTGTGTTTAGGCAAATTTGTTCGACCTTGCGCCCTGGGAGCTCCCCCTCCTCCTCCAGTTGGCCATTTACAAATTGTAACAGATCGTCGATCGCAGATCTCGGCGAGATTGACTCCCCCTGGACTGAGTTATAAATGATAGCAGCTATTGGGGTAATTAATCGAGCCACCGACAGCCGGGGACCATGACACCTAATATAGAAATTAGCCGGTGGAAAAGAACGGGGAGAAAGTTCGATGACTTTCAGCGGCGGCCTTTCTTCGAGGTCGCGCCATGGTCCGAGAGTTGGATGGAGGGGTTTTTTAATTTGTATTGTTGATACTATAAACTAATAAGCCAAGCTGCGCAGCATATTAAAATATAATTAATTGTTGTCACTGTCTATAAAAAGTCAATTTACCTTGGCCAGATATACCAGGAATTTCGGCAGTTCTCCCATCTCCCAGCTCCCAGCTCCAGACACCGGACTCTCCATCTTTCTCCGCTTTGTTCCCGCTGGAATTCCAAATTCTAACGTTGATTTGTGTGCATTTTTTGTTCGTTTCGACTCTTCTGCGGACGATGTCCAATCTTCGGCGGCAAGCTGGTGCTTCTGCTGCTTTCTTCGGCGATGATGGTGATGGTGATGAGGCCGGGGCTAATGAAGCCCGGCTTTGTCTTATTATATATATTTTGTATCTTTTGTGCAGTTCAGCGAACCTTTGTTGTTGTCTTGCCGGCCCTCGATGGTCCGATACTCTGATATTTTGGCGATGTCGCAACTGCTAAAATTAGTTTATATTTCACCCGGTCCGTCCGTTCTTTCTTTTATTTTTCCCTATTAGCGTAGGTCATGCTGTTTGCTGGTCAGCAAAGAGTCTTAGCCGGGCCCGAAGTGGAGCAGCTCCACTCTATTTGCGTGGGGGTTCTTCCATCTGAAAGCCAGAACTTTCACAGTCCCCAACGCTGAGATCATAGCTTGGTAGTAGATCTGAGGTATGTAATACGATTTACCTGGTGCTAATTCTCTCTGGCTGACACCTGATCCCAGCTTGGCCCAGTTGGTCTGACATAATGCCTTGATGATTATCTCATTGCATTATATAAGGTATTGTCGCCAAGATTCCGTGACTTTGCAGGAAAATGGCCAAAAACAATCCATGTAGGGGCCATAAAAATAGCCTACTGATCAGTTTGCCGAATATATGTATGCCAAAATCATTCCCCCCCCCCCATTTTTTATTTACTTTACACCTGCCTCCCGCCTTGTGTGTGATTATTCAATTCGAAACAAACAACACAAAACATTTGTAGTGTTAGTCCAGTCGGAGTTGTGGCTGCAGCAGTTTGATATTCATTTTGCTAATCGCATTTCAATCAATTTCATTTCGATTGTCAATGAATGTGTGGTTGTGCCGATGCACTGAGGGAAAAGTATGGGTATTTGTCATTGGTTACATATTTTATAAGGTAAATTTAGCTTTTCAAACTCCAACCTAAAGTGTTTTATATACTTTATATTATATTCATTAAAGATAAAAGAGCTTTCAGACTTTAAGTCCGATTTATAACCACTTAAACTTATTTTTTACATATAAAATGTTTTAAAAATATTAAATTTAATTTAATAAATCTACATTTAGTTCCTAAGACTCTAAAACTGATGAGTGTCAAACCCGGAAACAGAGGAAACATATCTTAAACATTGTCAGCAATTACGTGTGCTTTAAGTGCCAAATTCCACATTATATTTCGTGACTTCCAGGCCATAAATTATATATTTACCATCCTCTATGCAAGTTTAGTATAAAACCAAGACCTTGCCTAATATATACTTAGTTTCTCCCTGTGCCTAGAGGCCTGGAGGAGGGAGGCGTGGCCTGCTTCTGTTTTGGAGCGACATTTGTGGCAGACACGCACGTCAAGCCAGCGAATGCGTCATGTGAAATATTCAAATTCGCCTCTCTGTGCCTCGCATGTAACGCATAAATAATCCCATATCAAAACCCCCAAAAGCAAGACCCGAGTACGATTTTGTTCCGCGTCGCTCATACGCACAGTGGGTCGTCAAAGTCAAAGTCCGGGCGCTGTGAGCTGCATTGGTAATTGAACGCCGCCGTGTAGTTTTGTTTATTGAACTGAGCTGGCAAATATACGAGTATCTAGTCTAGCATTCGGCTGTGATTATTCATGGAATGCCCGCTGATTTATCCCTCGCTCTCCCGCTTCGTTTCGATTTCAAATGATTTCACGGCGTGTGACGTCAGCCGTGCATCGGCTATATAGATATAGGCTCGGTCTGAGTGATCGGTTTATCAAGCGCCAGCCAGGAGGCCTTGGAGTACGCTGCTCCATTAGACAGGCGGCTCCAAGGCGCCCACGCACTCCATACAATGGCAGCTGTGGCGCCAAAATAAAGCGAGTTCAATTTGCAACTCCACTTTCGGGTCTTAAGATCTCGAGAGCTGTTAGAGCCCCCAAGAGCCAGACACTTTTGCAGCCGAGTCAAATAATTACAACAGCTTTGATTTTTTAATTAATTCGAGCCACAAGGCGAGCAGTCAGAGATCCAGATACAGATGGCAAATGGCAATAGAAACGCCATCAGAGATCATATGTGCCGGACTTTATTATCCGTGTGGGACGGACGGTTGTTGTTTTGTATTCGGTTTCTTTGTCTTCTATGTATCTAATGGATTATGAATATATATATATATATATATGGATGCATACCTTAATTGCGAGACTATTCATTAAGGGGAGTGGAATGGTTCTGTTTGTAATAATAAGGAATATGTCACAATATTCAAAACTACTTATTAAGCATTAGTTTCATGGCATTTTTGATTTATGGTTCCATTAAAAACAACAGATCTCCCTTCATATAGAGAACACCTTGTTAAATTCCAATATAAAATACTACTAGTCATGTTTTCATTTAGAAGTATTTATACTTATTTAATTGAGAGACAGTTATATCCCCTTATTCATTAAGGGGATTGGAATGGTTCTGTTTGTAGTTATATAGAATATATCACAATCCTATATTCAAAACTGCTTATTAAGCATTGATTTCATGGCATTTTTAAACCATGGATCTCTAAAAATAACAGATCTCTTTTCATATAGAAATGGTCTTGTTAAATTCCAATATAAAATACCTTTAATAACTATTCTAGATAACTATTTTATTCACTTAGAGATATTATATTTATTTAATTGAGAAACTATTTATTAAGGGGATTGGAATGGTTCTGTTTGTAATACAATATAATATATCACAATCTTATATTCAAATCTGCTTATTAAGCATCGATTTTGTAGCATTTTTTAATTATAGATCTTTCAAAAATAACAGATCTCTTTTCATATAGAGATCACCTAGTTTAACTCAAATAAAAAATACTTCAAATAACTTTTCTAGCTAAGTTTTCATTTAGAGTTATTTATATTTAAATACAATTTATTTAAAGCATTGTATTTTTATATCTAATATAATTTCTCTATCGAAATCATTTAAATTTCAACTTTTTTAGTTTACGTATGTATATTAAATAACTCTTAGAAAACCCCATGTATTAATAATAATTTACTGGTTAGCCCTCAAGAAAATGAATCACTTGCCAGGGGGAATGTAGTCTAGACCCCTTCCTGACCCCTTCTAATTAGATAATGCCCCTCCCTGCGGCGAAGGGTATCAGATCAGACAAAAGCCTTTGCACTTGGCCTTTCTCCCTTGACAATCAAATATTTGCGTTTCCAGCGAAAAAAAAGCGATGACTCAATTGGCGAATCGCCCGGATATTTTTGTTGTATTTTTAGACATGTTTATTTGTCTCGATAAAAGCGGAGTATTTTAATAATTTTTCGAACTGATCGGCTCGAGTTATCTAACTCCACTTCAGCCTGAACCCGCTTCGCACTTCAAGATTCCAACATGCCAAGGCCGCTCGCTTGCAAACCCTTTCAAAAAACGAACTCAGCGCACCTGAAGTATTTCGTATATCACTCTAAGGCTATAACTGAGACCGGGCCAAGAGATGCACTGGCTCAGCTGGCCTTTGGACCTGGTTTAGCAATTAGAATCAATTATTCTGGGCGATGTTACATACGCTGAGAGATCGGGCCTCGGAGCCGGAACAAGTTCGATTTTGGCGCGTGACAACTGCGGGTGGGCTCGGACCGAGAAATCGGCTTACTCGCCCCAAAGTAGATTACGCCGCTGGCCAAAACCAAAAGCCCAGGCGGCGAAATACGAACCAGCTGCCGACGAGGCTTGGCGCTGCTGCTCGGTGCCGGTGTCGGTTTCGAATTTGAAGTTTTTAAACCGTCAACTAAGCGCGCTGCGAATTTAGTGGCGAACGAGCCAGCCAGCCGAGCAGACACGAGCGCGAGTCGAAAACGTGGCCTAAACCGAGACAGAAACTCAACTCAAAACCAACTAGATTCGTATTGCACCGAGCGTGGGATGTAATCGGAAGTGTTCCCAAAAATAAATAGATACAAATTAAAATTAAAAGAGCAATAACAGCCGACGGGAGCTGGAACTAATTGAGAGCCTTTGGCTAATTGCCGATAATGAAGATTGCCAAAATTGGCAGCCGCTGAGATAGAGATAATTCGGAAAATCTTGTGCGTGTGAACAGAGCCGTGAAGAGGCAACGGCAAATAAATTGCAAATTAAATCGGAAAATATTTGAAAGCTGCGGAGAGTCCCCCCCCAAGATGATGAATTGTTCGTGGCTGGTAAGTCCAGACTCGGTATATGTATATGTAATCAGCGATAGGTTGTGTACAAGAAATGGGGAACAAATCAGCGTAGATCAGCAGTTCGATTAACAAATAAGTGAGCCAAAAAATAAACGGAAGAGGCTACACGTCGCCCGTGTTGACCTCGTCGCAGCGGTTCTTGTTCTTCAGCAGGTAGGTGGCCAGGTAGCTGACAGGATCGCTGGGCCTATCCTGGGCCAGCGCCTGCAGGCCGTGCAGCAGGATGGGGGCCACGGTCTGGTCGAGATACTGGCGGACGGACAGCGAGTTGGCGTCCGGCCGGGGCTTCCGGCAGAGGACGATGCCTCCCCCAGTCCCCTCCTCCAGGGTGTGTTCCGAGAAGTCCTTGTCCTTGGCCAGATCCCCGCCAGCTCCGGCGCCAGGACTGAAGCTTCCTTGGAGGGGCATGTCTGAATCGGAGATAAATTTCAGTTATATTTCACGTTCAGTTTGTTACCAATTTCACTTGTTATTATGTATTAATTTTGGAACCTTATTTACCGTGTAGATTTAGAAAATATACAGTTTGTATTACTTTTTCCGATTTTTTCTATATATTACGAGCTTAGATCCGAACACTTGGAATACTGGTATGAGAATGAGCAAAGGTATAGCCTTTGTCATGGATAAAGGAAATTAAAGTCATGGCCTGCTTGCCTTTTAAAAAAACAAATATATATAATATATATACAAAATATATAGTATGTTACAAGTTCTTTAAATCTTAAAATACTTAGTTATTTAAATACTATTAACGAGTTTTTGCAAACTTTGCTCTTTTATTTATTAGCCAACAATTTTTTGAATACATTACAAATTAAACGCTACTATGCATATTTGAATGTGAATTTTGCAATTAATAATTAAAGTTCAGGCACTCTTTAATATGCATTTTTAATTTATGTGTCAGCTAGCTAAAAACAGTAATTTAAGTAGTACAACCGGCAAATGGTTACCCGCTTCTATGGAGTTCCTATTGAAGCCTCTCCATGATGTCACCCAGAGTTTCCCACCAGCTTTCGTCTCGAATTTCAATCACCCTTAGTTGGCTCGTAAATATATCCGAAGTCCCATAGATAACCCGACTGACCTCGACCGGAATTTATGTGAAGCAGCCAAGATTTAAGAGCATCGTTTGGTTTGTTTTACGGTTTAACCCGCGTGGGGGAATAGTCCCCAGCAATTAGCTACCAAGTAACTCCCCTGCTAATTAAGCACTTAGAGGCTGGGATGGGACCAAGTGCAATATGCTCATAAATTGCAAAACTTGTCGCTAATTTTTTTGATTTCAAAATGAGACAGACAGCCGCTGGAACCCTTGATCGGCGGGGGGCAGCTTAGACCAGTCGGAATACCCATGTAAACGGGTTCTAAAAGCTGTAAAATCTGTGTAGAACCGCCTGTTAAATTGTTAGCTTATATTTGGCAACACTTTTCTTAATTGCCACCTGCAAATCACCCCGCACCACTTCCTCCTAGATCCCTCGTGTGTTTATACGAAATTTATTGAATAATTCATGGGAAGCGATTAACACATATTTCGCTACGAGAAGCGAGAAACCTGTAGTGTTTGACCCATATTAGAGATGATTTTGCCAGAAATTTAAATACGAATAGAGGCGGCCAGGAGGGGGTAACGCTATTCCCTAACTGTTTTCGGAGGCCTCGATCTTGGGGTTTCAACAAAAATCGTGCATTACATGGATCTTTTCTCGGCGGCTTCCCCCAGATATCGATCAGCGTCGAGAAGCGAGAAATGAAAATGAAGAGCCCGCCGCCAAAGGTCACTGGCACTTGGGACAGACCCATGATGATGATGGCGCAGATGATGATTATGTGGTATTCAGATTCAGATTCAGATACTCCAACTCACTGGCAGCTTGCTATCTTTTGTATGCTTTTTGTGTGCTTTTAAGTGGGCGGCAGCAGCACGTGGGCCTCGTGTTTTCTTGGCTTTGAAGGGAACTCACTGCGGAAAGGGCCAACAAATCAAATCAAAGCCAAACAAACGAGGGAAAAAACCCTACTGCAGTTCACAATTGCGCAAAATCTCTAGAGAAGCGGAGTCTGGGCGAGAGGGGTATGGTATATATATATGGTATATGCAAATCAGTTTGTGTCAAAAATTCCAAAGAAATAGTAAACAAAAGAGCCAAAACAGCACAAGAGCCCTTTGAGAAGAATTTGGGTATAAAAGCGGGAAATACCCTACAAAAAAGGGGTTACTATTTGTGGTATTTAAGGCTGTATTTATCAACAGTTAAAATATACATTAAATTATGAATATTTCCTTCAAAAATCATTTATTTTATGGCTAGAACCTTTGTAATTTATTACATAAAAAGATATACATATTAAAATGATAATTTATTACTTTGAGAAGAATTTTGGGTATAGAAGCGGAAAATACCCTACAAAAAAAGGGGTAACTATTTGTGGTATTTAAGGCTTTTAAGCTGTATTTAATAACAGTTGAAATATACATTAAAATATGCCCTAAAAAATTATAAATTTTTTAGCTATAAAATACATTTTATTTAGAAGGAAATATTATAAAATACATTTTATTTAGAAGGAAATATTATAAATAAAATGTATTTTATGGGTAGAACCTTTATAATATATTACATAAATAAGCAATATAAATATACTCTGAGGCCTTTACTTAATTAAAAAATATATTTCGTCAGCAAATAACACATATTTATATTTATTTCAAAAATATATTGTTGGCTTCTGTTGTATCTCTCAGTCTTGAAACCCCTTAAAAAGGCCTAACTAATAGAAGCATAAAAAAGGGCAAATATAAAAATTTTAACCAAAAACCAAGTCTATATAAATTAAATTAATAAACATGCCCTTTTTATGGTTCGCTGTTTCTATTTGGCATATGTCTAACACCATTCCAGGGCACTCAAAAGAAACTAAAAACAGAGCAGCTCGAAATTAGCGCAACTGAATTAATTAGCGCAGTGGAATCCCTTGCCACATTTTACTTTTATTACCCCCGCGACCTTGAGGGAGACAGCCAAGAGCTGGAGCTGGAGAGACAGAGGTAGTAATGAATTCAAATTGTCTTTGCCATTTTGCCTCGCACTTTTCCTTGGCTTGGCTTTCGGGCTAAGAGGCAGACTCCGAAACAGATTAGTTGCTCTACGATAATTATGCAAGTCCGCGACGAACTCTCCCAGATGGATTGATATATGGGCGGGCGGCGGCTGGTCTCTGATTTCTGTTTCTCATGTTTTCATTTCACAATTACCTATTATTAAATATCATTTCGAGTGGAACCCGCCCCTGCCCGGGGGCCGATTCGGCGTAGTTTTGTCTTTCGCATTTTGTTTTCTGCATTTCACGCATAAATTATTTGGCCATAAACCGTTTTCGGCCGGCCATCAATGATGCTGCAACTTTTCGGGCCACATTCTGCAGACACATCCAGATATCAGATAGGCCGACCCAATTCCTCTAGGAAAGGTGGCTAATTTCCCCCTTCCATTCGGGGTTCACACGCGAAAACTGAGAATTTTGCACTCACTTAATGGCCTTTTTAGCAAATTAGACACAGCTGCTGTTTTGCAGCCGAATGGGAAGCGGATCCGAATGCGGTCACAGCCATAACTGGCGGGTCACTTGGCGGATGAGTGATGTGGGAAGATGCTCTGGGCGAGGCTCCACCGCAATTAAGCCATTAGGTCACCCCACCAGGTTATAGAGAATACAAATACAGCAACTGGTAAATGCTTCCGATTTGAAATTTCTGGGTATTTAGTCAGATAATGTTGGGGTAATAGATATGAGTAAATATCAAAGAGATTCCTGGGGAGTATTTTGCCAGAACTTTCGATATTTATTAAGGAGATTCCTGTTGAATATTCTCCCAGAACTTACGCTATTTACTATTAAAATTAAATGTTTATATATATTTATATATATATTTGATAATGTTTCCAGATTTCTAAGAGTTCTTCTTTCGAATAAATGTACCCTTTATTTATGAACATTAATAATGAAATGCAACTGCCTGCAGAAAATTATAGACTTCTTGGCCAATTGAATCCTCAGCCCTAAGATTCAAATACAGCACCTGGGAAATGCCTCCGATTTGAAATTTATAGGTATTTAGTCAGATAATATAGTGGTAGTAGATATGAGTAAATATCAAGAAGATTCCTGGAGAATATTCTATAGAAATTTGTCAAAATGTTCGATATTTACGAATAAAATTAAATATTTATATACATATGTATATATTTAATTATGTTTCTCGGTTTCTAAGAGTTCTCTTTTCGAATAAATGCACCTTTTATTTATGAACATTGATAATAATGAAAGACTTCTTGACTACTTCAATCCTTAACCTAAGATTCCTTTTCCCTGTCACACTTCTGTCTGTCCCGCCCAGAATATTTGATTGCTCACCCATAATAATAGGAAAGCTGGCTCTGGTAAGCTCTCGACTGACAGTTTCCAGTTGTTAGTTGTTAGAGTGCAAACGAGGCAACCACGCTTGCCAACACAGACAGTCAGCGCCGCTTTGCCCACACAAGAACTGACAGCGAGCGCGGAACAATGTCGCCAGTTTATCGGGGAGAATAAGAAATATATGGCCAGATAGGAGTACCCAGTACCCAGTATCAAGCGAGTCCCACGCATGGGACACCAGCTGAATGCCAGATGAGGGTGCTGCAGCGGGGCAGAGATGCTAATCAAGCCGCTTGGCATCGAAAGTATGCCAAAGTCAGCCGGCTGGCCTGGCCCTTTTCACAAATTTTCCCAACCCAGTGGCAATGGAAATTCACACAGTCCAAGAAACTAAGATATTTAATGATACCTGTTGAGATTTAAGGGGGTTCGTTAAACTTGAAGCGATGATAAATCAAATAAAATGGCATAGAGTATTACTAGAGTTATTCTTTGGAAGTTACCTATAACTATTTAAGAAGTTTTTACTTTCCTATTGAAAGGTTACCCTAAAGCCTTCAGATTTTTCTGCGAGTGCATCAGTTCGAAAGTAAAACCCAATTATCACACAAAGCTCGCATTTTTGCACTTGGCGCTGACACAGATGGCGCCCCAGCTGGGGCATGGTCGCTCGGTGGCCAAACTGCTGCCAAAAATGCGGCTTTTCCCATAGCTTCGGGCGCGGAGTTCATTTACACGCAGAGCGCAGACCGACTTAAGCCCAACGCCGGCAATTACTATGATTAATTTCGCTTGATATGTGCATCGGGCTCTTATGAAATACGCTTTAGCATTTGAGGAGGAGCTTCAGAGCTGAAGAAGCCAAGTAGCTAAGCCGTTGCATGCCCGCACGCTGACAATGAAAATGGGGGTAGCTGGGAGCCGTAGGAGCCGTAGGAGCCGTAGGAGTGCGGGGGAGAAACACAACACTTTATACAACACGAAATTAAAACACGAGCGAGCAATGAACAACAACTGCTAGCAGTGGCCCATGTCGAAGTCGAAGTTGGATCGAAGTCGCAGCTGAGCTGAAACTTAATGCGATTCCAATACCAGTGCCCAGTGCTCGTGCAGCTTTCACTCTCTTTTGGGGCCGAATGTCAGCCGGGTAGTCGTTGGCCGTTTCTGGGGCGGAGATTTCGGCTCCCAGCTTGGACAAATTGGAGCAGCAGCCAGAGCAGCCACAGAGCAGCTGCCGGAGCTCCCCAGAGCTGCCAAGTGCCAAGTGCAGTGCCAAATTGCGGAAACATTTCTGGCGACGAAGCGCGAAGCAAAAACACCAAAAAAAATCAACTTGAAACAAAAGACTCAAGACACGAACTTGCTGCCAAACTCAGCCGCGGATGGCATGAATGAATCACAGTTGGCAACACAGCACAACGCCGCTTGGTGCCACATCAGGTGGATTTTCCACTTGGTTAGCGGGGCCTACTCCCCGCTCATCCCGGCCAGGTCCCCTCCAGCAGCTGACCTTCATCATGGCGCATTACCCAACGCGCCGCCGATCAACTCAAAGAAAAACACCGCTTAGTTCCACTCTTTCATGCCTCGGCAAATTGGGCGCAGCCAAAATTCAGAGACGCCCCAGAACAGACAATGTCTGGCTTGGGTTCTTCTTGTGCAACTTAAATATTAGGTAATATTAGTGAAAAATGTACAAAACCATAACTTAAGAGCTGGGTTTTCTTTAGTAACTAAAAATGATTGATTATTATAAAGATTATACATTTAAATATATATTTTGTGAGCATATAGGAGTATTTTTTAATATAAACTTTGGATATAGAGCCAATTAAATTTAGTTTTTATATAATTTTATAAAAAATACATATTTTATGCTTAACTTTGGTCATTAAAGCAATCACAAAGCACACAAGAATGCATTTATAATGATGATTAATGTTTATAGGGATTACAAATTTAAATATATATTTTATGAGCAAATAGGAGTACTTTTTAATATAAAAAGTTTATAGATTTATATAATAATATAAAATATACATTTTATATGTAATATAAGAGATTTAGTTCAATTTGGTTTCTATATAATTTTAAAACAAATATATATTTTATGCTCAACTAGAAATCACAAAGCACTTAAGAATGCATATTCGAACTGTTAAATATTCCTAGTATAGTAAATTCCTTTTTAATTGTAGGTGCTATTCAGAGCAGAGTAAACATATAATTAAAAACAACTAATATAATAGATTTAGTTCAATTTGGTTTCTATATAATTTTTATATATTTTATGCTCAACTAGAAATCCCAAAAGCACACAAGAATGCATTTGTGAAATATTCCTAGCATAGTAAATTCCTGTTTAATTGTAGGTGCTATTCAGAGCAGAGTAAACATATAATTAAAGCAAAAAACGAACTGGTTTAGTCTGGCTTCCATTCTACCTAGTTATGCAACTGTGTAACTCGTTATGCAAGCTTAATAATAATTGTGTCAACTCAACAAAAGTGAAAAGTGTCGGAAGTGCCGCTGTGGCTGTAAAATTGTTTTGGCGCCGCTTCGCTGCCAGCTGCGAGCTGAGGGTTCATATACTCATAGCTGTGCTAATGCTCCACCAGATCCACCAGACCCACCAGCTCCATTAGCTCCACCAGCACCATCAGCTCCTCCAACCCGTCCGCCTACGTGCTAGGCCTCTGGGTGACCTTGCCGAGCTCTGGGGCGGCATGCTATAAGCATGCTTATGACCATTTGTGCTTCCATAATTTTTACTGCTCTCGCTAATGAACATTTGTTTTGACAGTCCGCCCGATGCATGTCAATTGCATGATTATCGCTTTATTATCAATTTCAATTTCAATTTCAATTCCAATTTCATTCGTTCTATGCGTGACTGGTGACGAGAACTGTGCGGACTTCACACGTAACACCCACTTTGGGGCGGCATTACAGCACCCATTCGCATTCACGCAACACTCACTATTCACTCGGTTATTCACTCGTTTATCACACCCCGAGTGAGCCACAGGTATGGGGAGCAGCAGCAGCCTGAAAATGATGCAATAAATTGCAATGCAAAATGTGGCTGGGGTTGCTTTTTTTTATTAATTTTTCGTTGAGGCTGCAGTTGAGTGCAGGCTATAGAATAGGTTTGAGGAGAACGAATTAGAGATACCTATTAATATAAATTTATATTTATATATATTTTAATTCAACGAAAATATCCCGACTCTTAAATTCAACATCTTCTTCAGCCTTATAACCTTATAAGCATTTTATACAGTTTCAAAGTGCATTTTAAAAAAGGACTCTTAGTATGTAGCATGCCATATGGGGTAATTGTTGTTGGTTGCTTGTCTGGAAATAATGGTTTATCTATGTCATTATATAATCAGCAATTTAAAGTAGAGTTAATAAATATAATTACAAATTAATTTGTGTAAAATTACTGGGTATCCCTGGTATATGATGTTTATTAATATAATAACTACATTAACCTGCATTTATTCTTAGAAATGCAGTAGAGCACATATGCTTCAAAGTCTCTATAAGGTAAACTGGTTTGTTGTAAATATAATTAATGAGGAGCACAAATAATTCAAAGGTTTCTATGGCTCAAACTTTATTCAACTTGAGTTTAGTTTACTTAAAATCATTTTATATATAATTATTTCCCCCACTTCATTACTATTTATGATGCATAATATTACTATAAAATAAGGCACTTAAAACTTAATTGTTGGATTTTTATAGGACCCTTAAAAGGTGTTCCAATTAATGATTATATTTCCCCAATAAAAAAAGATATCTTCTCTCTAAGCTCGTCTCGATCTGAATCAGTTTGCATTCCGAATGCAGTTGAGTGATAATTTCTATAAATAGAGGATTAGCATCGAGCGGCAGCTGGCCGGCGGAAAACTGGGTTACTTAGGGGCTGTAAATCACCTCGGAGATCGGATTGAGTGGCTCTTGACTGGGACAAACAAGACAGGCAGCTTGGCTGCGTGGTCGCCTTGGCTGGCAAGGGGCGGGTTCTGGGAGCCCACACTCTCGACATGGCCATAGTTGGAGCCGGAGCTGAAGGCATGGCTGCTGCTGCTGCTGCTCGTATATACCATTGGATCCATTAGATTGTATAACTGCTTACAAGGTTCCTATATAGTTTTACGTATCGCTTTTTTGGTGGGGCTCCAAGTCAATAAACGGCCAAAGACAAACAGGAAATGCCGCAGCCAAAAAATCGTTGACCGAAAAAGGCAAGCACTTTTTTGCTTTTACTCGCTTAGTTTTTTGTTGTTTTTAACTCTTTTTTTTTGCAAGTTACGAAAAGTCAAACAACTAACGAAATTTAATACAATTTTGTACGGCAGATTGTTGTTGTTACTTGCCAGCTGCTTCCCACCGCCAAAAATCTGCGGGCTTTGCTCGAAATCTGACAGCGAGCTGTCAGTCAGAATCCCCCTGGCCCCCGATCTCCGATCTGCGATCTCAGATCCCCGATCTGCTAAATAATATTATGAAAATATCTGTGTGGGTGCCTCCCCTCTCCGCATATCTTTCGGCGGCTCTGTAATTCAATAGTTTGCGTTGTTTGCGGGTCGCATTCTCGGAATTGGTGGTGTCTAATGAAATGTTTCATTAGCTGGATATAGAGTTTCATGTTTGTGTGGAATTTGAGCAATTAGAAATTATTATTTGCTTCGGTGAGCAGCTGAGGGGGTTACAAAGGAGCTTATTGACATGTTATTTGTGTGGCTTTATAATTATTTAATATACTTTATTATTAGGTTGCAAAGTGTGGAAATAGTATAGTGAATTTATATTGCTAAATTATTTATTTGAATATAACTTAGCAAGAATTTATTTACTTTTTATTTATTTATTTAATGATGCTATAGTTCATCATTAAATAAATAAATAAAAAGTAAATAAATTCTTTCTGAGTTATATTGAAATAAATAATTTGTCAATATAATAGATAATAAATATGGTTATAACTAATAAAACTCTAATACTCTTTAATAGGTTCTTAAGACTTTAAAAATTAATAACAGAAGCAATACTTTATATTTTGATGGTCAATAATAAATTGAGAGCTTTAGCCATTACTGCATTTTTTATGGCTGCTTTACAGCCGATTTGTTTAGTTTAGTTTTTGCTTAATTTTCTTCTCAACCTTCGTGTTTTATGTCTTTCAATTTTAGCTCAAACTATTATGCAGTTTATGTGATTTAAGCTTGCAGTAAAATAATTCTATCGCAATTTTAATGACAAATGGCTTACAGCTGCCATTAAATTAGCAGAAATTACACGCTTAAAGCCCCTCTCTGCCTGAATCATCATTGATTCTTCTTCAACTGGCTTTACCACTCTCGATTTCTGTGGGGTTTCTTAGCCGCCAGATTCATGGTCTTGGCTGAAAATTATGAGCAACTAGAAGCGGGTTTTTCACCAACTTGGTTAGGCTGGCCGCTTGCGACATGAACTACATTTTCCGCTCTCGATTTCTGTGGGTTTCCATGTGGCATGATTTGCGGCACCCATCCCCCATCCCCCAGGCGGAAGCCGCATAATAGGAAATAGCGACTGGGCAGCCATCACAACATGCACTCCCAGCTGGGATTATGCAAAAACACTCCCCGAAAAAGGCGAGCGAAATCAAATGCGATCCACATGAGTCGGATCGATTTGAAAGTCTCCCCTGGCCATATGGGCTCATTAGCTCTTTGTTCGGGCTCAGAATGCAGGCCAAAATCAAAGCTGGCTTTAACTGGAGTTAAAGTTTTCCCCGCTTCATTTATCATCGCGGGTGAATTTGGAGCGGAGCGATCGTAATTGAAGTGGGTTTTAATTAAAAGCAAACTGTGATCAGAGCGAAGGTCAGCCACAATGGGAATTATGATTGCTTTGTTTCTAGCATTTTGCAGAATTCTTTGTTCGGCTATTATTATTGTTTTTTTCTGCCTTACTTTTTGGGGGTCAGCCGAGCAATTTGGGGTTGCGTAAGTCGTAAGTAAGGGGACGGGGGTGGTCAGGGGAGGAGGCTGCGAGGGCGACGGTTGCGCAACGGAAAAGAAACTCTTGTTGCTGGCTTTGTTACCATTTCGACAGGCAACCGGCGGGGGCAACAACAAAACAACAAACAATAAAGTAAACACCAAATTGCGCGCCAAGGAAAACGTGATTTTCCACTTTTGATCGCGCCCAAAAGGAGTTCGCCTCGTCGGGAGTCATCTCGCCAGGCGATTCTCACGTAACCGCAGCCACAGACTCCGCAGCAGAGAGCCCGCAGCAGCCACTGCAACTGCAACTGCAACTGCAACATATGCTGCGGAGTCCAAACAAACCAACCCACCAGGCCAGCATCCATCCAAACAAGAAACCAGTTGGATAACTGCCAAAGACACAGTAGAAAATATCAACAAGAAATGGGGATATATTTGATCTTAATTAATATCTAAAGAGGGTATTAAATAGTACGAAAATATATTAATTAAATCTTCCAGACTAATATTTAAATTTATAAAATTGGCCTTAGTTAAGAGGAACATTTCATAAACTGCAGCTTA
Source organism: Drosophila pectinifera (assembly GCA_008042775.1). Classification (NCBI taxonomy): domain Eukaryota; kingdom Metazoa; phylum Arthropoda; class Insecta; order Diptera; family Drosophilidae; genus Drosophila; species Drosophila pectinifera. The sequence continues at coordinate 57,469 of VNKC01003942.1, read as the reverse complement.
ATATGTTATGTGTTTTATTTGCAGGTTATTTTTTTAATGATTTTTGCTGCCTTCTCTATTTTGTCTATAAATTCTTCAGAATATTATTTTAGTCTACAAAAAAGTATTAGTTAAGAGAAACATTTTATAAAAACACAAAGAGAAAGAACTGCAGCATAATATGTTATATGTTTTATTTGGAGCTTAATTCTTTAAGATATTAGCAGCCTAGCCATTTTTTCTATAAATCTTTAAGAATAATATCTAAATTTAAAAAATTGACCTTAGTTAAACGGATCAATTCACAAAAACACAAGGAGAAAGAACTGCACGATAATATGTTATATTTTTTATTTACAGCTCATTATATAATGATTTTTGTTTCCTTTTCTATTTTTTCTATAAATCTTTAAGAATAATATTTTAATTTTAAAAATTGGCCTTAGTTAAGAGGGATATTTCATAAAATCACAAACAGAAAGAACTGCAGCACAATATGTTATATATTTTATTTGCAGCTTATTTCTAAATGATTTTTACTGTCTTTTCTATTTCTTCTAAAAATCTTTAAGAATATTATAATAGTTTAACAAACTGACCTTAGTTAAGAGGATCATTTCATAAAAATCCAAATAGTCCGAACTGCAGCTTAATGTATTATATGTTTTATTTGCAGCTAATTTCTCAATGATTTTTGCTGCCATTTATATTTTTTTCTGTGCAAACTGACTGCCAAATCGGGGCAGAAAATTTCATTGAGAGATCTCTCCGGAGTCCCCCGCCGCTGGCTGGTGGCCACTTTTACTCTCGTTTTGGCAGAAACACAGCGGAAACAGTCGCAGTAATTTGCTGGCAATTTATTTCGTTGCGTTAGCCGATCAAATAAATCCACATCTGCTCGCACGAAGTTATATGGCTATATGGGCAGGGCGACTGTGACTCCGACACGCGAATATCTCGCAAATGGAAGGCAATTTGCTATTTTACTATCTGAACCCCCAGTTTGGTGCCTTTTCGGGTTAATTTCATTGCGTTTTCACAGCTTCAGCAGTTGTCTATTACATGATTTAAGGCTAAGGCAGGATAACAGGAAGTATCTCCATTAAAAAAGGTTGATTACGAATTAAGAAGATGGTTAACTAATTTATAAAATTATATACATTTGTTTACTGCTTGCAGCGCGGCTTTCTAGTTATTTATTATAATATATATAACCGTTTACTAACTGATTAAGAATTTCTTTGTCTCGCCCCTCATTTAAATATTCCCCGAAAAATACTTGTGCGAGTCAAGAAAGAAAGTGTTGACGAATATTTACATACCAGTGCTGATGTAATCTCTGTCTCCTAAAAAATGATTTATGGCTGCGTTTAGTCAGTGACAGGTGCTAGTCATTAGGGCGATAAATCAATGAGCTTATTTGCCATCATCTGGAATAGGAGGAGATCCCCAATTCAGGGAAGTTCATTATTCTGTGCTGATTATTCACAAAAAAATGTCTCGGCCACAATTAATTAAAGTGCCATAAATTGCGTTGGGCCAAGTCGAATAATAAGCCAGTAACGAGCACGAAATTCGAATAAAAGTACAAATAAAAATGTCAGCGGCAGCCGAAATTAGCAGCCAGCAAACTTGGCTCAGAGCTGCTTCACCCACAAACACCTACACACAGCACACACACAACACACACACCATACTCACCTGGTGAGGTGTTGGAAACTTATGACGGAATGCTGGAAGTAATTGAAGCGTAAATGCTGCGACGTGCGGGCGGCTTAGAATAATTGCCAGAAGAATTTTAATTTCAGCTCCAACCTTAACCGTGAGCCAAGTCAGGCCCATCCTCCGTCGCGCCAAATCGAGTCATCTGCATTACGCATACGCCACGTGAACCGGTCTGATTTGTTTATGGTTACTGGCTGATTTCTGTTGATGGTATTGATTCAGCTGCCGCTGTGGCAACGGCAGCTGGGAAAACACTTTCACATACTGCATTTCCGCACGCGGCCTGCCTGAATGTTGCACAACCGCATCTCGTGCCACTGATTCCTCCCAGTCCAGTGGTGTCACCTTGACTCTGAAACGTGCCCCACACTGCGAGAAATAGATGGCACTGAGAGGGGTGTTGTAACCCAATATAAATCAAAGTTATCCTATGAAAAAAGCTTTAATTAGATCATGATTCAAGGCACAATCAAAACGTTTAAGTTTTCTAGAAACCATAAAGACTGCATTCAAAGTTTCTTTCATAAAAATAAATATTATAACTTAAGGTGTTATATATCTATTTAAAATCAATTAGATTTTATATATTAAATATATATATGTAAAGAATGTAAATCAGAATTGTTTCTTTATACTTTTCTAGAAACCAGAAAGACTGCATTCTAAGTTTCTTTCATAAAAATTAATATTATAATTTAAGGTGTTATATATCTATTAAATATCAATTTGATTTTATACATTATTTTAAGAATGTAATTATTATTCGTTTCTACATACTTAAAAGCCTTGAAATATTATTCATAATTATTGGTATTACCTCAAAATCAAGGCTTTAAGTCGCAAAAAAAGCTATCTTTAACATAGGCTCTAATTTGTTAAGGAAGTGAACTGAAGTGGATTAAATAATTACCTTTTACTTAAAGTAAAAACTATATTATTGTGAAAGGTGCTGTAAAAAGTTCAGCCTAGATATATTATTTAAGAAATACCCATAAATTGCCTAGCTTTTTTTAACTACACAATAATTTACTTTTTTTACGGGTAGCCCATAAACTTTATATTATTTTCCACTCTGCACAAGAGTTGCCCCACCGGAAGGCTGGCCACTGTTGACGGCCGCTCGTTTTGGTCTGGGGCAGCTGCCGACGGATGTGATTAGTTAGAAATACCCAATCCTAGAGCCATTCCCCCATGCGAAGCTCCGCCAACTCAACTCACAAGTCATCGAAACTTTCCTTTGCAGCTGGCACTGATGGCCCTGGCAGCGGTCGTCTCTGGCATCTGGGCAAGCCAGGCGCCCAGTGCGAACCAATACCACATCCAGACGGACGAGGGACCGGAGCGGTACTTCCGCTTCCAAACGGACAGCGGCCAGTTCCGCAAGGAGAAGCGGCTCCAGGACGGCACAGTCATAGGTGAGTGATCTAAGATGTCTTTACAGCGGAAGTTCATTGAACTCATTGCTTTTTCATTCATATTTCAACAGGCACTGAGGCCTGGATCGATGCGGCGGGGTATCTGCGCCAGAAGGACTATATAGCCGACAAGCAGGGCTATAGGATACTCAAGTCCAAGACCATCTATGTGGGCGTGGGCAGAGCCGTCGAGGTAAGCTACAGAATTCTCCAATAAAATATTTTATTATAATTTAAATCTTCTCTTTAGGATGCCATTAAGTCCACGAAGGCGGCGCCGGCGCAATCGGGTGTCCTGGTGCATGGCGGCTCGGCAGGATCCTTGGCCAACAGCTACCAGCAGCCCAGCTATGGCTATGTCTCCAGCACCACCTCCACCACCACCCCGGCACCATTGCCAGCGGCCCTGCCTCCACTGGACATTCTGGAGGAGGCGGGCGTGGGCAAGCTGAACTACCTGCCGCCGGAGCAGGCGGCCAAGATAGAGCCCCAGTCGCAGCTCGGCTTCGATCACTATCCGGATGAGTTGCCCCGGGCGCGGGACCAGCTGTATCGGTCGCCGCTGGTGGACATTCACCCCAATTCGGAGCCTGTCCAGGAGCTGGAGCTGAATGCCATTAATGTGTACGATGCTGAGGCCGATCGTGCCTTTGGCCATGGCCAGTTTGGTTCGGTGATCAGCTCCACAACGGCCAGGCCACCGGCCCTGGACATGCTGCCTCCTCTGAGCGCCCACAGACGGCGTCTGCGTCCGCGACCCACACCAGCTCCCATAGCGATTGTGTCCAGCACGCCGGCGCCCATTTCTGGCGGGAACTTGTATGGCTTCTCCACGCCGCAGCCTTTTGCTGCTCCTGCTTACCAGTACTCCCCGCCTGCCACAGCCTCCAGCACTGGATACGGCTACTACCCGCCGCCGCTGGAGGTCAACTCCCTGGAGTCAGCCCTGCTGCCGCCTCTGCCCTCTAGAGGCTATCGTAGACGGCTCCGTCCCAGGCCAGTGCAGAGCAATCACCTGGACGGGCTGGCGGCCACCGAGTATGATGGCATTGGCACCACTCGCAATGGCTTCCGGTATGTGCTGCCCAAGCAGTACCACGAGGAGGAGACGAATCCGGCGGACGGCAAGCGGGCCGGCAGCTTCGGCTACGTGGATCCCTTCGGCATCCGCCGGGTGGTGTACTACAATGCGGCGCCCGGAAGGGGATTCGTCCACCGGAACAACAACCAGTATGTGGGCGCCAATGGAGCGCCCTTCGACGAACCAGGTCCGGCGCAGCTGGTCAACGAATAGAACATAGGGAATAGGACCATTCATGGGGATTTGCGTGGGTTGATCTCTCTTATAAAAGGATGTTTGGGTGCAGAGTATATCGGACAGATATTGGAGCCTGCAATAATCAACCCACCATGTCGAAGGTGCTGCACTTAACCCATTCCCAAAGGGCACCAAAACTAACCGTAGAACCTCAGCCAGGGGAAGTCCCCCTCTTAAGATTAACCTGTACATATAACCACGCTTAATGCTGCCCCTCCACTCAGCTCTTCCCTCTGCCTGCACGCACACACAAAGGAAACGACATCTGTGTTAATTAATTTAATGCTTAACCACACCTACATGTAACTTAATTTATACAAAGCGAAACTAAGTGCAATTAGCGCCTAGAATAGGTCCACAAGGGGCACCAGTGCTGCACACCGAAGATGAGTTGTGAGCAATAGTGACGGGGCAGAAATCGTTTCACGTATTAATCTTGCCATATTAACGAAAAGTAAATAAACAACGCCCTCTGTCCAGCCCCTGGTGTTCCCCCTCTAATGCGATAAAGTTCGATTAAACCGATAAATAACGATAACGATAGCCGCTTCTTGGCCAATAGCTGTTCATTTGAGAATGAACAGAATGAACGCCCGTTGCCTGGAAGCTTTAGGAACTTAGTGCGAACCATTATATTGTGTATTTGTTAAGAAGTTCGATGATAATAAATAATTATTTAAATTGAAACTAGTGTTGTTATTGTATTAAAAGGGAATGATGGGAGCAACAATGGCCTAAACATAATGAAAAAATTAAACCGATAACGATAACGATAGCCGCTTTTTGGCCAATAGTTGTTCATTTGAGAATGAACAGAATGAACGCCCGTTGCCTGGAAGCTTTAGGAACTTAGTGCGAACCATTATTTTGTGTATTTGTTAAGAAGTTCGATGATAATAAATAATTATGTAAATTGAAATATGTGTTGTTATTGGAATTAAAGGGAATGATGGGAGCAACAATGGCCTAAACATAATGAAATAATGTTATAAAAATAAGGAAAGGTCAGGTCATTGATGGGCAGTTTAAAAATGTGATCATACTTAATAATATATTTAATTAAATTAAGTTTTCCATTAATTAACACAACTTGTATATTTGTTTTGTTATTTTCCCTCTCTCCAGATCGATATGCAGAGGGTGTGTGTTTAAATGTTTACCACCTTTGCAGGTAAACATATTTAATATCGAGCAACCCAAGCCCGAAGCCTCAGCTGCTTGTCACAGCTCCGAGCAGTCGTTCCTCGCATTCGCTCCAATATCGGGGGAACGTGTATAATCCCAAAGCGGGGGGACCTTATCTACGACAAACCCATTAAAGAGAACGGCGAATCTTATCGGTGCCGGTTAGCCAGCCACGAACGTGACTCAGTGGTAGACAGAAAGTGGCCCGATGAAGACCGCCCTCGCACTGCTGGTGCTCCTCCTGGTGGGCAGCTTCTGCTCCTTGGAGGCCGCGCATATCCTCTGCTTGGTGAGCACGGCCAAGCACAATAACCCGGGATGGTCGCTTCCCCTCTTCGATGCCCTGCTGGCCAAGGGCCACCAGCTGACGGTGCTCAGCTCCGAGCCCAATCCGAGTCCCAAGGAGGAAGTAGAGGGACTGGTGTACTACCATCTGCCTAACGAGTACGACGTGATGCAGAAGCACTTCATAGACAAGGCAACCGGGCAGTACCAGCCTATGGTGGCCCTCAAGCAGCTCCTGGTCTGGTACGAGGTGCCCCTGGGCAGCTGCCGGTCGATCTTGGAGTCCGATACCCTGCACCGCCTACTGCCGGAGGTGGCAGCGCAAATCGCTCAGGAATATGACCTCATAATCACTGATGTCACCCAGGGATCGGACTGTCTGCTGGATCTGGTGCCCGTCTGGGGCCCCAAGCCCATTCTCGGTCTGAGTGCCAGCAAATTCACTCCGGACTTGGTCAACCTGCTCCAGGCGGAGAACACCATAAGGGCGGCCAGGACTCCACATCATCTCACCCAAGTGCCCAGGAACATGGGCTTCTGGAACCGACTGCACAACCACCTCATGTACTTGGGGGAGCCGATGTGAGTAATTGTTTAAGAAATACCTAAGATTCTAAATAATTATTTTAAATAATTATTTTTCTTATATTTTTACCCTAGAATCAACTGGTTAATTGTTCGTCCTGTGCTCCAAAAAATAGTGCCGCCTGGAAATGTCTTTCCCAACTTGCAACTGGTCCTGCTGAACACTCATCCTGTCGTGGACTACGTCCAGAACCTGCCCCCAGGCGTCATCGAAGTGGGTGGACTCCACATCAAGGACAAGGTTAGTCCCCTGCCGACTTACATAGAGAAGTTCATGGAGAAGTTCAACGATGGCATTGTGTACATCAATATGCCCTACATCGAGTTGATACAAGGCCTGGGAATCGAGGCTATGGCCGAGATGATCCGGGAGAATCCCCGTTGCGGCTTTATCTGGAATGTGAGGGAGTTGGAGTTGCTGCCGGCGGAGATGCCTAATTTATTAACCCTCCATGTGGATCAGGCTCTGCAACAGGACATTCTGGGTATGAATAATGCCATTATGTATTATTAATTTATTATTGTGCAATGTGGGATACTTTTTAGCTCAAGCTGTGGTTAAGGGTTTCCTCAATCATGGCGACAGTTTCAGTGTCCAGGAGGCGGTTTACCATGCTGTGCCGGTGGTGGTTCTTCCCCTGCATCTGGAGCAATTTAATGTGAGTGAAAGTTATATATTTCCCCGATTTATTTATTTCTATATCCCATTATATGAACCCACTTACAGACTGCCCAGCGCATAGCAGAACGCTCCTTGGGAGTAAAGGTTGCCACCGACGGCTTCCATCTGAAGTCCCTGTCCGAAGCCCTCCAGCGGATCCTCAACGAGGAGCTCTTTACCAACGCCCTGTACCAGGCCCAGCTGAAGTTCCGCTCCCGTCCCCAATCCGCTCTAGACCTGGCCGTGTGGCACGTGGAGCAGATGCTCGCCGAGCCGAGGTTCTTCCAGTATCTGGGCCAACCCGAGGCCAATGACCAGAACTACTTCGTGGCCTACTCGCTGGATGTCCTGGCAGTGCCGGTCCTCATCGCTCTGCTATTTGTCTTCAACTTTGTTTACTTGATTCACGGTCTCCTAAAAGGCAGCAGGAAGAAACCAGAGCTTAAAAAGCTCAAGAAGATCAAGAAGATGGTCGCAATTCAAGAACCCTTGAATAAGACACTCTTGGAAAACAGCACAGATTTAGTGGAAGACTTAAAGGAAGAAATAATCGAAGGGGAGATCGAGTTGCTCAAGGAAGAGAATTCAATCCAGTCCAAGTCAAAGCACATCCCAGCAGAGAGGACTGTAAAGGTAAAGCCAGAGGATTCCTTGCCCATTCGAGAAGCGAAGACTCTGCAGGATAAAAAGGAGGATTAACTAGCGGCTTAGTATACTTTTTATTTGAAAACTCTATAATATTCCACACCAAATAAAGACTGTCCATAAATAAATGTAACTATCTCCCTTCCTTTTTTTATATTTTAATTTTTGGCAAAGTGTTGACTTAATTTATTTGTTTATTTGCGAAAAAATAAACAAGGCACTGCCTATTTTGGCATTTAACCTATATCTGAGTTACTTTTTTGGGAGGCAGTCCATCTAAATGTTAATTTAAGCGGGGCTTAAGAAATTATGTTAAATCTTTCTTGGATCTTCACATGAAGATGATTAAATCTTTCTTGGAGCTTAAACATCTTCATGTGATTAAGTGAATCAATAAATTATTTACCTTTTTAGATTAGCAATGTAAACTTTGTATATTTATGTCTCGGAAATGAAGCTTTGCTGTCTTTTACAAATGGGAATTTATTGGTGCCATGTTTTTTTTTAAATTAATTTTTGGAGATTAATATCAGGAAAAACAGAAGAGTTCATAAATATATAATTCAAGACAGCCTTCCATCAAATATTTATGGGTACCATGTTTATTTAGTAATTAACAATTTTTGAGATTAATATCAAGAAAAACAGCAGAGTTTATAAATATATAATTCAAGACAACCTACCCATAAAATATGGAACAATGTCCCGCCTAAAAGTAGACCACACCGCACCAGCACCTCTACCTCAAGGCCTATCCCTCTTAAACTCTCTTTCAACCGAAGAGATTACTTAACAGCGAAATTCCTCCTAAGAGATTAGCACCTCAGGTAGACCCATCCGTGGTAGATTCGCCAGGTAGGCACAGCCACCAGGCAAGAGTTTTTTATGGCTTTTGCGACAATGGAAGCGAACCGATCCCGACTGCTGAGCCAGCAGCAATAAAACCCCGCGTGCCCGAGCTGCCCTCAGTGCAATTCCAGAATTTGCCGCGAAAAGACAAGAGAGTTTATACAAGAAATGCTAACGAAACTGCTGAAGATCAGCTGCACTTCGAGGCAGTGCACCTTCGCCAAGCCCTACGAGGCCATCCCAGGACCTCGAGGCCCCTTCGGGATGGGTAACCTCTACAACTATCTGCCCGGCATTGGCTCCTACTCCTGGCTGAAGCTGCACCAGGCCGGGCAGGATAAGTACGAGAAGTACGGGGCCATTGTCAGGGAGGTCATAGTGCCCCGGCAGGACATTGTCTGGCTGTACGATCCCCGGGACATTGCCTCGCTGCTCAATGAGCGCGACTGTCCGCAGCGGAGGAGCCACCTGGCCCTGGCCCAGTACCGCCAGGAGCGACCGGAAGTGTACAAGACCACCGGTCTGCTGCCCACCAATGGTCCGGACTGGTGGCGACTCCGGGCCCAGCTGCAAAAGGAGCTGAGTGCCCCGAAGAGTGTGCGGGGCTTCGTGGCCCAGGTGGACGACGTGACCCAGGAGTTCCTGCGATTCCTCCAAGACTCTCGGGATGGAGGCAGTGCGGCGGCCATCGATATGCTGCCCAAACTCACCAGACTGAATTTGGAATGTAAGTGGAGATCGCAGATCGGATGGACATTAAATATTCTAGCTAGGATTTGAAATTCAGATTCTCGGTGAAGCAATCTCCGGTGGAATTGAATTATTCCCAGCAAGGTTTCGCTACAAATACCGTTGACATGTAAATGACCAAGTCATGTTAGTTTTATAAGGCTGATCCCAAACCTGCAGAGCTATATATTGATGTAGAAAGGCTTAAATATCATTCGAGTCGCGATTCAGTATTCAAAGTCGCTCTAGACATTGTCAAGTGTGGAAGCATTAAAAGAGCTGAGCTAAATTTTTAGGACAAGGACTTGAAGGAGTCGTCCTCTTAAAACAATTAAAAAACTTTTCAAATTAATATAAGATATAGTTTTAGAGTAAAAACTAATTTGCTGAAGAGTATAAGATGGTATGTTGTCTATAAATAAGTGAGTACATTTTTATATGCACTTTAATTTCATGAATTAATATTACTAAAATATACTAACATTTTATTCTCAAAACCCTTTATCTAGTAACCTGCCTGCTCACCTTTGGAGTCCGCCTGCAATCCTTTTCCCCCAAGGAGCAGGATGCCGAGTCCCGCTCCACGCGCCTGATGCACGCCGCAGAGACCACAAACAGTTGCATCCTGCCCACGGACCAGGGTCTTCAGCTGTGGCGCTTCCTGGAGACGCCCAGCTACCGGAAGCTGAGCCAGGCCCAATCCTACATGGAGGGAGTGGCTCTGGAACTTCTGGAGGAGAACCTTAAAAGTGGATCGATGGGTTCCTCGCTTATCTCGGCATACCTGAAGAATCCCGAACTGGATCGCAGTGATGTAGTGGGAACAGCGGCAGATCTTCTCCTGGCTGGCATCGATACCACCTCGTATGCCTCGGCCTTCCTGCTCTATCATGTGGCCAGGAATCCGGAGGTGCAGCAGCGACTCTACGAGGAGGCCAAGAGGCTAATGCCTAATCCCAAGGAGCAGCTATCTGCGGATGTTCTGCGTACGGAGATCACCTACACGAGGGCCGTTCTCAAGGAATCTTTGCGCCTGAATCCCATAGCAGTGGGTGTGGGCAGGATCCTCAACCAGGATGCAGTTTTCAGTGGATATTTTGTGCCCAAGGGGGTAAGATATAGGGATTAAATATTTAAGCACTATTTTTTATATAATTTCTATGGATTTTAGACCACCGTGGTGACCCAGAACATGGTTGCCTGCCGCCTGGCCCAGCACTTTGAGGAGCCTTTGCGGTTCCAGCCGAATCGCTGGCTCCAGCACCGGAGTGCCCTGAATCCCTACCTAGTCCTGCCCTTTGGTCACGGCATGCGGGCCTGCATTGCCCGTCGTCTGGCCGAGCAGAACATGCACATCCTGCTCCTCCGGGTAAGCCAATACAAGTCCAGAGCCGGGTTTACAATTACTTATGCGTTGCGATTTGCATTTTCAGCTGGTGCGGGACTTCGAGCTGATCTGGAGGGGATCCGACGCTGAGCTGGATGTCAAGACCCTGCTAATTAACAAGCCAGATGCTCCAGTTCTCATCGAGCTGCGACCACGTACCGAATAAGATAAGCTCCCCCGAGTGGGAGGAGCAGTACTTCTGAGAGAAAACAGACTTATAGTACCATTTTTAAATAATTCGTTTATTAATTGTATTAAATTAGTTTATAATTAGTGTAAATTATATATAACTAGACTTGCATTTAATGTGATTGAAAGGCTGCGGGTGTTTTGGTCTAAGTACTAAAGAGAACGACAAAAAGGCATTCATCGAAAATTCATCCAAAGGCTTGGTGTCTTCCAGGATTGCCAAATACTCGAACAAATGGGTTGCGCCTCGAGTCCAGGGCTGTCTTTTGCTCATAAGAAGAGGGTTCGGAGATTGTTAACCAGATACTTCGAATCGAGTATTTTGTGCTCTTTTTGTATACATATGTTCGTTATGACGACAATCCCGACCTCGGGCCTACATACATATAGGTGTCATATGGGGTGGTGACTAAATATTCCAGTACAATGTTTAGATATAGATATATGGGGTTCGTTAGCATATATGGCTCTATAAAAGTGGTCCGACCTAGCCCCATTCCCTCACTATCTTCTCACTTTTCCCTAAGCTCAACTCGAGTGAAAACCGTACACACATATATATAAACTATATAGACTACTACCTGTTTCGCTCTTGTCCAAGTTCAAGTTCAAGATCAAGTCAAAAATATATATATGGTTGTGGGGCAGCTTGCCTGCTATATATACTGATACACGTACGATTCTAGTCTGATCTAACCTATAAGGACTTTGGTTGTTTGCCGCACTACACGCTAGGATGATTGGTGAAAAAATACATATAGATATACACATACTATCTTTGAACTCCCCCACGTCTGCTATGTAAGTTCGAAAAATAAATGTTTGTTGGGTCTGTACTTGGGTTTTCCGATTTCCCAGAATTCCTTCGATTTCAGTCCTAAGAGATCTGAAATCTCTTTAAAGTCTGCCTTAAAGTATGCAGTGTCTTTCGGTTATTGTTCTGTTTTCTTAAAGCAAACTTCTCCATACCTTTATAATCTTTCTCCTTCTATATCTTTTACCTTATTGGTATTGATTTGAAATCGAAAGAATCTGAAAACCCAAAACAGAGTCCCCTCTTTCCTTTCTGCTGTGTGAGAAGACTGTTCCAGGAAGCGATTCGAGACTTCTGCTCTATGGCTATCGTTGAATATGTGTTCGATGATGGATGAGATATGAGTCCAGTTGCCTGTCCTGCTGCCGTGGCCTAGCTTATAGTTCCAGCAGCAGGACCTCCTCATGCTAGAGAATGTTGAGCAGCGAGGAGTCCATCATGCGGTCGTCGTACAGACTCAGGGTCTTGCTGGCCCTGGCCTTCCTCACGGATGGGGGGACATCGCCCGGAGTCTTGACCCGCTCGCTGGGATCCCTCAGCCGCTCGCTGCTCCCCCGGCCGCTGAACACCTCACGGAAGACCTCCAGACTGTGCTGGCGACGCATCTGCTGCTCCGTGGGCGGACCCTGGTGACCCGTGGTGGTGGCCATCAGGGAGTTGGTGCGCAGGTGGCCAGGCCTTCGCTTCGGAGCGGGACGGGTGAGGGTCTGCAGCTCGCTGCCGTGGCTTAGGATGGAGTTGTTGTTGGTGCTGCTCCCGTTCATGTGCTTGATCAGGCTGCCCGACAGGGATCGGGGCACTATGTGTGCGGGTGTGCCACTTCGCTGCTCTGCACTCCGCAGCTGGATCGGCGTGGGCTTGTCCAGCCGGGGACTCAAGTCTAGGTTGTTGGGGCGACGCAGGGCCGTCACCAGGTTGGACTTCTCCTCGCCCAGCTGCAGCTGCCGGCACAGCTCCTCGGCGTGCTCCTTGCGGAAGAGCTTCTTGTGGATTAGAGCCCTAACTCCGTGCCATCCCCGGAGCTTGTGGTCCGTGTTCTGTTGCTTGGGAAATCCCTGGCCGAGGCTGGGATTCGGATTGGTCCCGGCAATGCTGACTATGGTGTTCTTCTGCTGGTGCTGCTGCTGCTGGTGGTGGTGGCTGGCTATCAGCTCCTCCACACTCACGTCGTGCTCCAGGCAGGACAGCGAGTTCTCCTGCGGCTGTGTCTGGAAGCTGTGCTTCTTGCTTCGCTCCACGAGCACCGGCGGGGTTCGCAGGGGTAGCGGCGCCAGATTACGCTCCTGGCAGGGATTCCTGCCCTGGTATGGCTGCAGCTGCTGCTGGGGGTAGCTCAGGTGATTCTTCTCCCGTTCCAGAGCAGCGGCAGGCAGCTGTTGGTTCGGCGGTGGCTGGATAAGGCCAACAGTGTCGGAGCTCATCTGGTGATGCACTGCCGCCGCCGTCGTGGTCGTTGTGGTTGCCACGGCCATTACATTAATGCCCTGGAATTAAATGGATTACGGTCTGGGAGATATTGGTTATTCCAGATAAGACTCACCTGCTCCGAGTTTATGGTGGCCACCAGATTGTTGGTATTCATCAGAGGACTCGCAGGCTGTGCCTGTGCTCGTGGCCGCAGTGCAGACATCTCCTGCATCCGCTCCTCCGCACACAACGAGGTCAACCTGGCGTCTGCGTCGTGGTCCCAGCAATCTTCGCAAGTGTCCCGCACCACCTTCGCCGCTGCTCCGCCGCCCCAGCCGGCGGGGAAGAGCGGACGCGCCTTGTGCCGCACCACCAGAGCCTGCATTTGGTCAAAGCTGGGATGGGAACCCACCTCCTGCTCGTAGGGAGCCTTGTACGGCGGCGTGGCCTGGCCGGGGGCATAGAAGTCTGAGCATCGGGTGGCCACCTCCCAGAGAACCAGTCCCAAGGCATAGACATCCATCTGCTTCAGGGAGGTCTCACAGTCGCGCAGATTCACCGCTCCCTCCAGCAGTTCCGGAGCCATGTAGCGCAGGGTGCCCACCTCGTTGATGCTCTTGGTCTCCGCCATGGCCACCTCGCCCTTGTACTCGTACTTCGACCCGAAAACCTTCAATGCGAATCCAAAGTCCGCAATGCAGCAGCTGAGATCACCCTGGACGAGCACGTTGCGGGTGTTGATGTCCCGATGGGCCACACACGGCTTGTGCTGATCCCCCAGCCGCAGTTCCGTGTGCAGATGGGAGATACCCCGGGTGATGGAACGGAGCATTCCGCAGCACTGGCTGAAGGTCAGGGTGTTGGCTATCAGCCAGTCCTGAAGGCATCCCAAGGGAGCCAGGGAGAGCACCAGCTGGTACTCCATGCGGCCGTCCATCGTGCAGCGTTCGTCGTAGCCTAAAATGTGGAATATATTACTAATGATATATATTTTCTTGGAGATTTTCTGGTAATAACTTACCAAAATAGCTCAACAGCGCCGGACAATCCATCAAGGGCAGGGCGTAGATGTTCCTCTCGTTCACATAGTACTGGTGGTGCTCCTCGGGATAGATCTTAACGGCCACCTCCTGGTCGTGGAGCAGACCCTTCATCACAGTTCCGTACTTGCCGCTGCCCAGCATGCCAATCAGATTCATGTTGTCCACGTTCCGCAGATTGGAACTGTAGCCGGGACCCGAGGGTGCCAGAGGTGACTCCTCTGGCTCGGACTTCTCCTTGGGACCGCGACAATACTGAACGGCAAAGAAGATGCCGATCATGAGGGCAGTTACTCCGCCGGCGAAGCCCAGAATCGTGCTGGCCATGAAGGATTGCTGGTGCTTCGCCGTGGCTCGGTTCGTGATCGGTGTCCTCGCATCGTTGGAGCCCAGCTCCAGGGGTGCTGGCTCCACTACGGCGTAGTGGTTATTGCACACATCGCCGGAGCAGCAGCAGTAATACAGAGAGTTGGTTTTCGATGTGGGCGCCGAGCTGGTGCACTCAGACTGGCTGCAGATCGAGGGTCGATCCGTGTTGTCCTTCCAGCAACCTAGAGGTTGGTATACAAAGGATATTAGTATTGGCAGTGAACTTTCCTCCTAGATAAACTCACCTTGCTTGACGATCCTCGTCTCATTGGCTGTCTGGTTCCACAGGGTAAAGCAGAAGGTGTATCCTTCGGAGCAGGTGCGTCGGTGTGGCTCGTCAGGCACTGAAGTGGCCTCAATCTGCTGCTCCTGCAGCTCGTTGCTAGTATCCTGGTCGGTGTCATCGTCGTGGAACGAGTTGTCGTTCTCTTGGTAGCTCATGCAGCTATACTGGCGACTGGGAACAGGTGCTAATAAAATGTGTTATTTTCCATTAATAAATATATTCATTAAGAGATTATAAATATATACTCACAAGCTCTGCCCAGGGAGATCACGGCCAGCAACAGCCAAGGCCAAGAACTATAGATAACCCAATTCATTGCTGGAATCCCTTTAGAAGCTACCTCTTGGGTGATGTATTGCTAGGCGATCTTGACTGCAATCCAGTTTTACGGCATTTTGTGAGACCCGATACTGCTGAAAGAGCATGATTGTTTATAAATCTTGAGTCGTCTTCTTTATAAATAGCATCTACGCAGGAATTATCAATAGTCTGCGACACACTCGCACCCTTTCCCAGCCCCACCAGCACTCCCACAGTCGGCTAATGTATCAATAAGCGATGACAATTCGCAAGCTCAGCGCCTTTATCAAGCCGACGGCCGACGATAATGCCCAGACCCAAATACTTAAACATTTATACGATTCCACAATCCCCGACCCGATGTCGTACCGGCACGATCACGTACTGTCTCTCCTGATCATGGAGAGAATCGGGGGACGGTCGGTAACTGCGGGCAGCCAGCCACCCACTCCAAGTCTCGGGAGAACTGCTGCACTTTGGAACCCATTTGGAACCAGGCGCCGCCAGAATAATCAAAAATCATTTCAGTTGCGCCGGAATGCCACGAATATGATAGCGACTGGCGCGTACTTATATTTAGAAAATATTCCAGAGTTTAATAAATAAACATACGAAATTATATTTAATTTAATTAATACCTTTCCTTACCGCTCACCTAATATAAGATCATAGTAGTAAAATCATGTTGCGCATCTTTTAAGTAGACGAATAAAGTTTATACTTCAGTTTTGACTGTTCACTAATAAAAGTATTTAGAGAATTAATTTTCTAGGGATTTAAAATAGCTTAAAAGGATGTCTAAAAGTATGCATTAAAATATTGGCTATCTTACTTTGTTCCAATAGCTATAATGGAACTAGGGACTATAGATAGATTCTTTTATGAATTTATCAACTATAGATAGATTCTTTTATGTTATTTATCAACATTTCCAAGAAATTTCGAAATTCTCCGATATCTATTATTTATGAGAAGTGCTTATATACCCCAAGATTACGAGATAAGCGAACACATATTCTTGAACTCTTTCCCTCTCTCTGTTTCTATTCAAGCTAACCCGACGCTGATTAAAAAATTTTGCCGGCATTAATTATGCGGTTGGTTGGAATTATTACGCCCGACTCCTCTCCAATTAGAGGGTATGTGTTCTATATACTCACTTGCATGTACATATAAATATACGAACATATATATTTTTACTTTTACCTAGCGTTCTGGTAACGAATTTGCATTGACGACATTTGGGTTAATTGTGGGTGACGGGGCATGAAATTTAAAGCACGATAAGCATATTTTATCAAGGGGCGGGGGCAGGATACACTTATCACGCGATTATGAAATCTCCCTCCGCAATCTACAGCAATTATTTATGGCGTTTCCAATTCATAAACATCTTCAAAATAAATTAAGAATGAAAGTTAAAGCCTGTATTATCTTCGCCAATCTCTCTTATGCTTCTATGCGATAAGGAGTTCTATTAGTGATGGTTACGTGATTAGATTTGAGGAAAATATATGTATTTAACTTTTGATAAATTTAAAGAATTTAACTAACGTTTCTATGACTATAACTATTTATGAATTAAAGCGCTTGAAGTCATACATTTATAAATAAAATAAATGTGAATATTAAACGGATTTTCAACTGGAGAAAAAAATACTTCTTTGGAAAATGTAGGTAATATTAAATTTAATCGAATTTCATCTGAAACAAATCATAAAACTCATTCAAAAAATGCATCTCGATAAAATTAACAGTACAATATCCAGAAGAAGCTCTGGAAGAGGCATTGCCATCATAACCAACGATCATTACGAGAGGGCGGAGGAGGATGGGAAATAACAGTAAGGGAACCACCGATCAACAATTACATTCTAAAGCAAGTTCCCGTTATCAGCTTTATGTGGTTTTTGTAATTTTTAAAAGTTATAGCATAATAATAATTTTGACGCTATGCCAATGGGGAAAATTCTCTCTGCTCTCCCGCCTCTCCACTCGTATTCCTGTTTCTCCACATGCGCAGACTACAGGTCGAAGAGCGCAGCAGAAGACTCTTCTCTGTGTCTCTCTGTCGCGCCAAAACAGGTTCTTCTGGCGCTGTCTCAAGTGCTGCATGGAGAACCGTCGCGGAGGAGGAGGAGGAGGTGGCCGCCGGCTGCTCTCGCACGATAGCCGACGGCGCCAGTTAATTGCAAATACTGCTCGATACCCTATACCAGATGGGGTATGGCAGTTGGACCCATTTACGAATTTTAGGATATTATTTTTAATTATTTGTTCACTTATTGGACTTTGAAGATCAAAATAAAAATCATATGATTTAAGGCTTTGATAATAAGGAAATTACTAATGGAAATTCACAACTATAGATTTCGCTTGGTACAGTTATTCACAAATCCATCGGTATCAGATAGTCTAGAGCATTAACTACTGCTTATTTGTCTTTAAAATGTCTTGAGAGTTTTAACTTTTGGTTGGCATTCCGTTTCAAGATAATTTTAATACCCCAGAGCCGAAAAATGTTCTTTAGTAGCAAGAAATGTATCTATATTGTGTTTAAAATTAAAAATAAAGATTGGAGGTCCCTTGACTTAATAACAATAATTACTATACGTTACTATAGAAGTAATACCATCTATTTATATGTTAGCAAGGAATCCATAAAAGTAATGACAATGTGGCAAAGGGTATTAAAGTACCACCAAGGCTGCCTTTTCTTTCGCCATGTCGTATCGGTAATGCCCCTCGTATTTGTTATTTTAGCTGAAGCCTGATTAACTTTTTGCGTGCTGCGTGTGCATTTGTCCATGTCCCCACAAGTATGCTGCACTGCATTTGAATGTGTGCGTTTGCGTGTGCCTGTGCCTGTTCCTGAGCGCTCCGAGGGATTCATCTTCGTTCTTCGCTCTTCAGCTGCATTTGGCAATTGCGACATTCGGCGGAGCGGTGCAGAAAATCAATGCAAAAACACAAAAGTGCAAGCTGGTGAAGAATGGGAAGGAAAGGGAACAAGAGAGAGCTCCAGCAACAACAATGGCGAAGGGAACGTGAATGGGAATTGGTTGGGAATGGAATGGATTCTTGGAGGTCTCTTGTTGACTTTTTTCTACACGAGAAAAAATTTTAAACATTTTGGGATATACAAAAAAGTTTGATAAATCATTCGGTGAATGCTAGATATTTGAAATCGCTTAAATAATAGTTTAAAAAAATGCTAGGAAAAATTCTATAAACTTTATCATTTATTGCCTTTCTTTAAGTAATTTAAAATTAAATTTTAGAAATCAATTGGTACACTCTAAAGCATTCACAAATGTTCAAACTATAAAATTAATAACAAAGAAAACCCCATAACTCTCTAAAGTATCAAGAAACTACAGAATTTCTTGCCAACCCCAGTAGGAGAAAATTACCCCTAGAATACATTTCAAGGAAATCAAATCTATTTCCTTTTCGTTCCAGTGTAAGTTTTCTGTGTGCAGACAAAATTTTCCACCAGGGTGGGTGGCCGTGGCCCGCACAGTCTGCCTGCCCGCCCGCCCTTTCTCTTCTGCGTATAGGTGTCTGTGTGTACTTGCGCAGAGTGGAGTTAAAAATTGATTTTTCCAAGACATTTTCCTGCGTTGTTTGCGAATGAAACATTTGCACTATTGTGCACTATATTTTCACAATTTTTTTCGTAGCACACTTACACACTGAATTCAGGGCATATCTTAGCACTGCACTTGTTCCGCGGTCCGCTGTGGTTTTTAAGTATATTCACTTTTTAGCGCACGAAAAAAAGTTGCGCACTCGTCGCGAAAATTATTATTGTGGCCCGGCGCCAGTAGCGTCTGCTCTCAGCTTTTTTTCTTGCTTTTTTGTGTGGCTTTTTTTATGGCACTTTAAACAAGTTTGCTCGATAGGCGCGCCACTACTCACTCGCTTGCCGTTCGCCGATTAGTCTTCACTGTGCTGCGCCACCTTTGCCCGCCGACAACCGACGAATGAATGCGCGAATGCGAATGCGGTTCGCTGCTCCCGCCGCTGCTGCTTCTCTGCTGGCGCTCGTTTTGGGGCGAAAAAGAAGAAACAGCGAGAGAAGAAGAAGCGGCATGCGTGTATTTACGAAGCTGCGTGGAATGGCGGAGACAGCAATTGGAGCTGTCTGAGCCGAGAGCGGCAGAGATAAACAGTTGGGGAGCAGCTGAGAGAGGAAAAAACAGAGAGAGAGAGTAATTGACAGTGGGAGAGCTAGATTTTTAGCACTTGTTGAGCTTATTAACGAGTGCACTGAGAAAAACTGAAATAAAAAGTTAAATAATATGTAGTTTTAATATTTTTGCAAAATGAAATATTTAAAGCAAAAGACTTTAGAAATAATTATTCCAAAAATCAAATGTTATGCATAAAAGTGTCTTTATTCAAGCAAGTTAAACTTTAAACCCAAAATGTCCCTACTGCGGCACCGTATGGGCGGGCAGCACTTGGCCCACACATTCCCCAAATCCAATGCGTAGTCCATTCTTCTCGCAGTGACCCCGGATGATAACCTCGTCGTAGTCCTGCAGGAACTTCCGGGTCTTGCCACCCGGCAGCTCCAGAGTCTTGGTACCGCGCCAGCACAGCTCCAGCAAGGACCCGTAAGAGTCTGGGGTCTCACCGGAGATCGTTCCGGAGGCCATCAGGTCACCCGGACGAAGGTTGCAGCCGGTGACCGTGTGGTGAGCGATCTGCTGCAGCGGTGTCCAGTACAGGTGCTTGAAGTTCGACTTGGAGATCCGGGACTCGTTCTGGTCGGCGGCTACAATAATTTATAATTAATAATTTTATAATTTTTTTCCCACAGATCTTCAACAATTAACATTAACTTACGCTTCAGAGAAACCTCCAAGTTGATATCAAAGTTGAAGGGCACACTTTGGCGCAGATAGGGCAGCACCTCCGGTTCCTGGGGGAAGTTGTCCAGGAGGAAGGGCTTCAGGGCAGCCGTGGGCACCACCCAGGGGGAGATGGTGGTGCCCAGGTTCTTGGCCGTGAAGGGTCCCAGTGGGACGTACTCCCACTTCTGAATATCCCTCGCACTCCAGTCGTTCATCAAGGTGAATCCAAAGACATTCTTCCAGGCCTCGTCCACACGGATGGGCTCTCCCAGCTGATTACCCTTGCCGCCGATAAAGAAGGCCATTTCCAGCTCAAAGTCCAGCAGCTTGCAGGCTCCGAAGACGGGCTTTTCGGCTCCCTCGGGTAGAGTTTGTCCCAGTGGGCGACGGATCGGGGTGCCGGAAACCACCACGGAACTGGCACGCCCATGATAGCCCACGGGCAGGTGACGCCAGTTGGGCATCAGGGCATTGTCCGGACCACGGAACATAATGCCCACATTGGTGGCATGGTGAATGGATGAGTAGAAGTCCGTGTAGTCACCGATCTGGGCAGGCAGGTGCAGGCTGATCTCCGTTTGGGGAACAATAGAACTGGAATAAAAGAATACATTTATGGAGTTTAAGCTTTGAAAATATAAGGATCAAATATTTAATTTATCATTCCAAAAGGACTCTCTAGGAAAGCTCATTATTCTAAAAAAAACCACTTACACCGCCTTCAAGTCCACATTCTGATCCAGTTCGGAACCCTTAGCCAAAAGCTTCTGAGTCTGTGTCCTCACCACATCCCAAGCTTCAAAGTCCAACCCCATAAGCTCGTTCAAGGTTTCCGCCTGCAGGTTCTTCTGAACCGGAACTGGATACAATTGCGAGACAGCTTTTAGGTCTAGGACATGCTCTCCAATAGCCACACACAGGCGATGTACTTTCTAAGGGGTTGAGAGAGAAAGACACCATTTACGAGATTCAGATACGATATGATTTTGAGGCCTTATCAGAGCTGGTTGCTGGGTAGTTAAAGGTGGGATTAGCATATTGTTTTCGTAAACAAACTAGTTTGGGGCTGGATGATGTATGCAAATGCTATGCCCCAAAGCGGTTTCTGTTTTTAGAATTGAATTCTAGAACAAGAACATGTGGATCTGGCACAAAGTCACATGGAAACTGTTCTTAAGCTATGAAAATCTAAAGAATATCTCTGGGAAATGCAAAACTATATTTCTAGAGATTTTAATATCTGCTAGAAGGTTCTACCAGAATTTGCAACTAGTGTTCCTTTAAGCCAACTGTTTCATTATCTAGAAACATCCAAAATGGTTTAAAAAGGCATTATAAGTAAATATAGTATGACTCACATTGCTTTGAGTTGAAAAAACTGCATAAGGGAGATTTTCTAGTGGAAAATCACTGCCCGCTGGCACTGGCACAAAACTCGTAGACATTTTGAAAGCTCGTGGAAGTGTGGAAAACTTGGGCAGGTGAGGGTGAATCAGTAAACTGAAGCAGAGAGCCGATAAAATTCTGTGCGAAGCCACCGTGAGTCGGATAAGAACTGAGAGCTCTCTACGTGACGATCCGCCTTATATGGGCTCTCCAAGCCGCGAAGATCTCTCCCTGTTCTCTTCTCTAAACAAGCCCCCAAACCTGAAGAGAGTTGTAATGAGTATGAAAGAGATACAGGTATTGCGCTTTGGTTACTTTTATTTTGATTTACCCATATATTTATATATATAATATATTCATTTGCATTTATATAGATGTTGGAATAATTCGTGTTCTGGTTTGACTTGGATTTCTGCAAATACATATACATTAATTTATACAGACATAAAATGGGCGTGATTCATATAACACTGATGCTGGATAAACTTAGTTAACACGCTTTAAATACAATATATGTTTAATTTACTTGATTTAAGCAATATATTTGTAATTTGGTTGAATTGACAAACGATTTGTGTGTGTAACATGTCTGATTGTGTTCTCTGGTTGGGATCTTTCCATTCCTGACCCTTCCTGAAGCCTTTCTGGACCGATAACAGATTAAAACTTAACTAAAAACAGAACCTTCCAACATTCGTAATTGAGTTTAATTGACACCGGGCATATACATATATATATTTATATATATATTCTGTTCTGTCAGCCATTTGCTGGAAACTAAACTCCAACTAATTCGATTATACGTATTAATTTCTCTATATATAGCACAGTTCGATACATGGACTAAATGGGACCTGGAGACCAGATCCCTATTCTTTGGTTTTGTCTATACAATTAACAAGCACAGGTCTCGGTCTCTTTCGATCTCGTTTTGATATTTATATTTCTTTTTAAAGGTACGCATGGCCATAGAGCTTTGTCTATTTTTGTTGAAAACTTGTACTATTTGCAAACAAAGTAAAAGCAACGGATTGAACTAAGAGTCCTCAAATCATTCTTCATCTTCTCCTGATATGTAAAGATAGCGTTCCAACAGTTTCTATATCGTATATATTCAATAGTTCTGAGTTCTGAGTTCTGAGTCTCCTCAGTTTTGCGCTTGAGTGTGTGGGGCTGGGACTGTTCCGTGTCGTTTTGGTGGTGCGTGTGTGGAGCGGTGGCTTCTATGCTCTGGTTTCTATCATTATTTGCAGTATACATATAGATATTCAAATATTACTTTTGGATTCTCCTCTTTCTCCTTTTTCAACTTCTTCTTCGTCTTCTTCATCGATTTAGATATAGTTGCCATCGAACGGAAATCAAACGACTCGATTATACATAGTTTTCCAACACTGGGGCCAACGAATAACGGTCAACGGATAACGAATTACAGATAACGGGATGAGGAATCGAAAAGGAACAGCTAGCAACACTTTATAGATACAAACAAATGTACATTCAACATTGAACTCTGGATGATTAGTGGGATCTCTATCCCCTGCTCTCGAATCTCGATTCTCAATTCTCCGGGGTTCTTCATAGCGGTCTCCTGATATGCTTTGCCTTATAGATACTTCTTGGTTGTGCAAACTACCATTACCAATATATCAACATCAACACCCCTCTAATCCAAACCCAGCCGGACCGGACTGAAACCCCTTACAAGTCATCGCCCAGGCGATGGATCTCGTCCAGCATGAAGTCCACATCCGCCTCGTTGACCGCTGCCGACGAGATGATCGAGCGGAAGAAGTTGGGGCGCCGGTCGTCCGGCTGATAGCCAACCATCAGGGTGCCCTTCTGCATCATCCGGCCCTTGATGATGGGGCAGATCTGTGAGGCAAAGAAATTAAGATATTTTAAATATAAGTTTAAGTTTATACACCGTTTTCCTTACCTTTCCCAGCTCCACCTCCTTCTTGGCATCGTGTGGCACTCCCCGGAGCCGCTTGGGCACATACCAAAACGAGACGTTGACGCACTCCGGCTCCAGGATCAGGTGGAAGCGGTCGGACTGCTCCCGTATGCGCTTCAGCTGGTACTGAACCAACTCCATCAGGCGGTCCTGCTGCTGCTCAAAGCCCTCGGTGCCCTTGGCGCGCCACTGGAGCCACAGCTTGAAGACATCGTTGTGCCGGCCGCACTGAATCACCTTGTCCCCGGTGTCATAGCTGATGTCGTAGTGCTTGTCGGTCATGAACAGGTACTCCGCCGACATCTGGTTGCAGCTGATGAGCAGGCCCTGGAATAATATCGATTTGAAGTCACTCACTCTCACTCTCCCCTCGGACGCGGACCATAAGTCAAGTTGAAATTTTAATTAAAATTCCGCCTGCCAAAAGACGCAACTGTGACCGATGGCAACATATTGCCCGGGATGTAAAAGAGCGCCCAGGGTGACTTCCGCCCAGGGTTGTCAAAGATTTCACCAGGCACGGCACGCATTGTGTGCGCGTCTACCCCTGGCCACGTTCGCCTCCTGGCTGCCGGCAGGAGGAACAACAAGGAATTGTTCGGAATACAATTGGAATTCTTTACACAAACATTGTCCGATGTGCATCCAGAAGAATGTTGGGTTGTGCGGAGCACGAGGAAGGAATTTAAACCAAGGATGGGGGCTGGAGGTAACCCTCGAATTTGTATCGGTCGGACTGTGTGGGAGGCAGTGGTCAAAGGATGAACTTTGAACTTCCCAGCCAATCACTGCAGGCCTTTAAGTTTTAATTTTGAGATAATTACTTTTTTTACTATTTCTTAAATGCAAGTTTTTTCCTGTCTGAGTTACTTTTTTTTTACTATTTCTTAAATGCAGATTTCTGCTGTCAGAGTTGTCTGTAAAGACCCAGGGTTGGGCATTCTTGAAACTCACAGGGAGCATTGCCCTTTCCATATATGTATTATATAAATACTTATATTCCAAAGATCTACTTACATCCTCCTTGAAGTGAATCGTCGAGCATTGTAGCAGGGCCCCCATGAGCTTGTGGGGATTCCAGGTGATCGAATCAGCGCTGCAAGAGGAGTCAAATCATGCCGGTAAATGGACATTCAATTACGAATTACAAACAATTAACACTAAGCTGCCGCAGTGTGGTGCACAGACCGCCCCACTCCACCCGAAAAGTCCATCCCCCGCTGGGTGACAAGGACGAAGGGATGAGGACTCTTGTTGCTGTCCTCCCGGCAAGTGCCATAAATTGTGGCAATTTCAGGCCGCAGCACTTTAATTGAATTCAAAGGAGCGAGGACAACCCCCGGCGGGCCTTGGAGGGTTGACAGCTAAACATCCCTGGGGGAGCTATTTACAGTTATGTGGGCGCAGCCTGCCAGCTTGCCAGGGAGTGTGTGTGTGTGAGATGAGAGTGTGTGCGAGTTGGTGTCTATAAACATGATCCTTATGGAGTGTGCCTGGAAGTGTGCTTCACTTTTTTTTAGCTTAGATACCCTTTTCGGTACAAAGGTATAATATTTGTGGAATCAGGAAGGTATAGCCAGAAATGTTTGAAACTTAAAGGATATTATGCCATGAAGGAGTTTTCCTATATTTTATTTAATTTGTATGTCCATAAATAAAAGTCCTACACAATTTTATCTCAAGGAATTCAATGGTGTATAAATGTTTTTGGTTTATTGTTTATTCCTATACTTTATTTAATTTGTATGTAAATAAATACAAGTCAAATTTTTTCTCAACGACTTCTATCTTATATAAATGCTTTTGGTTTATTATTTGAAAGAACACTATTACCTAAGCCATATTATTCTATAAAATGTAATCTTGCAAGTAAAGTTCTAACCATATATGAATTTAAAGCAGGGTATCTCATAGTCTACATATTACCCACCTCTAATAAGTATTTGCTTGAGCGATGGCATATTGGGCTAAACATTAAGACTTGATTTTCGTTCGATTGTTTTAAGTTTAGATTCAAAGTGAAACTCAGCGGATTTAAGAGCTCCTCCACTCCTCAATCGCCTCCATTTCCAACCGATAACCATTAATCAGAGCTCCATAAGCTGGCAGAGGCCGCAAAGTGTCAGCTGCAAGGGCATTTTAATGATTAATTCGCACTGAGAGCCTTTCAATTAAGGACCGCAATTTGCATGCCGCAGCAATTCGGGCCTTAGGAGCCATTCAAACTAATTGAAGCCGAACGCCCGGGTGATGGATGGATGTGGTAACAGGAGGCATAGAAGGCATAGCAGGAGGAGGAGCTCTCCAATCAATCCGAAAGCGTTTATGGAGTCTCCTGCTTGACCGCAGGCTGTCAATACGACGACAGCTGCACTTTCGCATTTGCCTAAGCCTCCCGGATTCCAAGGAGAGTTACGAGTCTCGGAGAGATGTAAATGGATTGGAGATGGAGTGGGAGTCGGATCTGGAGTCGGAGATGGAGTCGGAGTAAAGTGCATTTCAGGTTGCGACTTTAAAATTAAAAATTCCTCACCCGCCGGGGTTGAATCCTTGGGCCTTCGTCCTTTTTGTTTGGCGTAATTGTTGTGTAAGTAATGCCCACCCAAAAGCACCCCTCCAGGACTTCTACAAGGCCTGGAAATCCACTTTGTTCATTTGTTTGTTCGGGGCCAAAATGCACTCGGCTTGTGCCTTGTAATCCCTGTAAGCTCTGAACACCTGATGGAGGCACTAAATGACAAATTGAGATTTTTCCCACATGTTCAACTCGACTTGGGGTTGGGCTTTGAGCGATGCGGGCCATTTGGGAGCATTTAGATTTAAATTTACCCAAACCCAAACCCAAACCCGGCGAAAAGAGATTTCAATTCGTGCTTGACTTGGCCAAAAGATGAGGGCACCACCCAAGGCAAAAAGTTCAAGCCAAGAAGGATGATGAATGAGAAAAACAATTGCTTGGGACAATAGAGAGGTCTTTGTAAGGGGTTTTTGAGGAACTCCCAGGATCTGAGATGAATTGACAACTTCCAAAGAATACTTAGGAGTTTCTGCAAACTTTGGAAAGCCAAGCTTAAGAAATATTAAGTGGTTTTGACTGTGGGATAAATATAACTTTCATGTGAATGAAAACATTTAGTTTACTTTAGCTTGATAAGATTCTTTCAGGCAGTATTTTTAAAATTCATGAGAAGTTATATTTGATACCGCATAATATAATACTCTAAGAAATTTATGCAAATATCTTGTCATTTTCCTACATTGTTTTTTAATAAAAACTTTGCTATAGTACTCTTAAATTTTAATATTTCTTAATACTATATTAAATGTATATTTATAGCTATTTTCTTAAATTTTTACTCACCGTTCTACGCCAGTAAATATGGGATGACGATGTTTGCGGGACATTAACAAACCACCGCCCCAAGCAGCCTGAAATATATATTTAAAAATTATTAAGAAAAGGATAATTATGAATATAAATATTCTCTACTAAATACTAATAATAAATTGTTCTTTTTACGTTTTTCAATCAACTAAATTAAGATCACATATTACTTTATAAAATATATAAATATCTCTAAAGTAACTCCCTGAAATCCCACTTACATCGACGTGCATCCAGCAGTTGTACTTCTGACAGATATCGGCAATGGTGTTGATATCATCGAAGGCCCCCAGGACAGTGGTGCCGGCAGTGGCGTTGACGAAGAAGGGAATGTCGCCCTTGGCCTTGCGCTCCAGGATCAGGCGCTCCAGCTCCGAGGTGATCATCTTGCCGTGCTCATCGGAGGGCACCACGATGCAGTGATCGGTGCCCAGGCCGCAGACGGCGGCACAGGACTTGATGGAGTAGTGGCACTGGTCCGAGGTGAACATGACCAGGGTGCCGGGCAGGCCCACGGAGCCGTGCTCCTTGTAGTTGGGGAACATCTTGTGACGAGCGGCCAGAAAGGCGTACAGGTTGGAGATGGAGCCGCCGGGGGCCAGAATGGAGTCGCCGCCCGACCAGCCAATAATCTCACGCATCTTCGTCAGCACCACGTTCTCCATCAGGATGAACACGGGAGCGATCTCGTAGGTGAACATGTTGGTATTGGCCGTGGCCGTCAGCCACTCGCCGGCCATCGAGACCAGGTCCAAACCATTGGACAGTTGGTTGAAGAAATGGGGGTGTCCTAGGAGAGGGAGAAGGTCAGTTTTAAGGAGAGCTCATTTAGGGAGGTATTATTTTTATATTATTAAAAACTATAAGGATATATTTCAGTTTATAATTACTTCAAAAATAGCACAATTATATTTTAAATAATTTGAGAAACCTTTTTCAAATCTCTAATTAATATTCCTGGAGTCGGATCTCCAATCCTATCCTAAACTGGCTATATGCTGTGGCCTGGTCACGATTAATGTAGCTGAAAATGCTTTTCGTTTTAGCCACGGCTGTCTGGCTGTCGGCCTTCGGTTCTCCGGGCGTCTCTAAGCCGACAGCAGATGTGCCTGGCAGCCATCAGCCCATCAGCCCATCAGCCTCCATC
The DNA here is from genome assembly GCA_008042775.1 of Drosophila pectinifera. Classification (NCBI taxonomy): domain Eukaryota; kingdom Metazoa; phylum Arthropoda; class Insecta; order Diptera; family Drosophilidae; genus Drosophila; species Drosophila pectinifera. The sequence goes on along the minus strand of VNKC01003942.1, from coordinate 29,564 downwards.
CAGCTCAGCCGCTCTGTGCCCGCGTTTTTTGTTTTATTAAAAATATATTCGAGGGCAGAGAGAGCGAGAGACAAAGGACGAACCAAAAGCACGGCTGACTGGCCTCGAAAGGAAACAGGAAAAATACACAGGACGCAGACGGCGAGCGAGAAGGCCTCCGGAAGTGCATATGTTCAAGGGCAGACGCCACAAGGTCCTGGTCCTGGCCAATCGGTGGGGGACTGCCAGGGACTTCCCCGCTCAACAAGTTCTATCCCCGTAATCCTTAAGCCCCTGCTCCGCCTATGAGCTCCATAAATTGCTCATTTATTGTAGCTAATTGCGACTTGCCGAGCTTCGATTTTGGGGTGCCGTCGCTCTGTCTGGAGAGAGTGCGGGAAAACTCCCACGGAGAATCACAAAATGCTTTCAGTCAGCATCAGGAAGCTGTCCAACTCCTCCCAGGATCCAGAGTCCCCGCTCTATTCGAGCCTGAACCCTTCGGCGTCTGTCAGTTCACATCTTGAGTGCCATAAGTCGTGTGATTAAAATCCCATTGCCCACAAGGCTAAATCCGCCCATACAGGGGAGAATATACAGTGGGAAAAAACAGGGGAACTATGTGGATTAAGTCTTAAAACCTTGATTTATTTACTAGCATATATAAAGAATATTCAACAGTTTCTGTATCTATTCAGCAATATATTTAATACTCCTATTAGGACTTTGCAGTATTAATTTAGTCTTAAAACATTGATTTATTTAGTAGCATATCTAAAGAATATTCAACAATTTCTGTAACTATTCAACAATATATTTAATATTCTTATTAGGACTTTGCAGTATTAATAAATGATTAACGCAAAAACAATTATATTTATCCTTTTATATTTGTCTTTTAATAGAGTTAGTATTACTTTAATTACAATCCCTCGATATCCTATTTAACTATGATGATATATTTATTCTCTGTGTACTATCTGACACAGCGTCGGCATTCAAACATTTCAATTTGCGCATGTGGCCAGGATATCCCATCCGAAGGACTCGCTCTTCGAATCGAGTCGAGTCACCCTCGCACCCGGCGCCCATTCATTCGCATCAAAGGATCAGGAATGCAGCGAGTCAGAAAATAACAACGGATTTTGATTAAAGCTCCCCTCGTTTTTATGGAGTCCTCAGAGGAGGAGGAGGTCGGCCATATCCTTCCTAGTATCAGGTTGCCTGTCTGACAGGGCGCGCATTATGTGAGATTACGGATCATAAATGGGACTCTTATCGCGTCTGGTGGAATGGCAAGCTCAAGGACAGGAAAGGAGCGCTTACTCTTGCCTGGCTGATATCTTTAAGAAAGTTTTGGAAATCTTGTCAAATACAGAGCAAAGTGGGTCTCTAATGAGTTCTTTGTTTTAATTTGAGGATTTGTTTCTGGAATTTGTAGAGCTTGCTACTGTTAATTAATACTTGAAGTTAATTATAAAGGAATATATTTCTAAGAAGTGGGATTTTTTTAAAGACAATAGTGTCTCTATTTAGCATGTTATCTTGGACTGAAGGAAGCTAGTTTTAATTTAATACCAAGTTGCCTTTCCTTTCAAAATATTCCTTTGAATAAACACTAACTGAAACCAGAACCAAACTCACTTATTCCTATCCAAGGGAACAACATAACCTGATTGCAAGCTGATTTCTTAACCAAAAGTTTTCCCAGCAATCTAGGTTTATTCAGTTGCTTCCCTGATTGCGTGGAGTTTTAATTCAATTTTCAGTCTCATACACATACACTCTGCTCCTCCCATGTCTCCCTGAGCAGGAGCAGAAGCCAGTCTCATTTCCTGCCCAGCAAATCGAGGACGCAACGCCTGCTTCCGAGACAAGGCCACAGTTTCCGGATATGGAAGGGCTGGTGGCTCTTCGGGGTCGGAGTGGGTAGTGTGGGGTGGTCTAGTAAATACGCTTATTATCGATACTCCAAACACAATTGTGGTCACGTGCAAGGACTGCACAAACAGCGGAGGACAAGGACTGGGAGCGGACTGCCTCTCGCATTAATTTTCAATGAAATCAAATCAGCAAGGACATTCAAAACAAGCAGGAGCATAGCATACAGACTTAAAAGTACCGCGGAAAGGGAATTGATTTAAGATTAATTATTCTAAATATATTTATAATACATCTAAAGAATATAAAAATATATTTATAATATATATAAAGAAGTGGTTATAATATATCTAAATAATATAATATATCTAATATACATCTAAAGAATATAAAAATATATTTATAATATCTAAAGAAGCAAAAGTTTTCTTATACGATTAAATAATTTAAGTTCTATTAATTATATAGACTGTAAAGTGTAGAAAATGTTTTAAAGATATTAATTTAATTTTAGATTCTGAATATAATTTTATTGAATTGGAATTGATAAAGCTTACATTTTCCGGAGAATTTTCTGGTAAACCTTAATTTACTGCCCACAAATTTTATTATATGTTTCTGAAACATGACTTATATTTTATATTCATTATAAAATCAAGCTTCCTTTCCCATTTTCAACTCTATAAAACTCCCAATCTGCTGAATCCCTGTTCAATCCCCCCTTCATTCCCAAGTAATGGGTATTAAAAAGTAAAAAGTGAAACGTGCGAATGACTTTTGGCTGCTAAAGCCGCCGCACCACACAAAGGAACCCTTCTATGCCTGATTTATGATTGATGGCAGAGCGCTTGAGGGGCCACAAATGATTGAGAGAATCGCGGGGGGATTTGTGGCCCTGCGGCGAGTGTTTTTGAAAGGTGTAAACAAGCGGGGACCACGGCTCAATGGGCCATAAAATGGCTTTGTCTGCTGCCTGTGGCTATCTCCCGAGTGCCATCAATATGCTAATGTGCTTATCTCGGAGGCTGCACACTTTGTGCTCTAATGCCACCGCAGGGTCCAGGGACACGCGTCCTGGTAACTTCCTCTCTGCAAAATATATGCCGCAGACAAAAAGCATATGCTAAGCAGGGACAAATTTTGATTAATCCGCCACTGAGCAAATATCAGGGGGTGATAGGGATTCAAGTCAAGGAGGTAAGTCCTTCTTAGGACACCTTTGCATATTCATCAGGAGAGATAGGAAAGCTGTATGATTTAACTAGCATGGGAAGGATTAGGTAAGTAGAAACTCATTTAATTTTTATGGTTTTTTTTTATTCTGACTTGTTAAAAAAATAGGGTATTAAATTGCCGACTCAATAATGCGTATATTTGAGCCCTTCTTGCGGGCATAATTTGGCCAAAAATTAAATTATAGCCGAATAACATGTATTTTCCGATTCGCCATTAAAATTACAATTATTTAACAATAAAATACCTAAAAAAATTAGAAATAATATTTTGACCAATTTTTCAAAATTTTATAAGGGGTTACATCATTAAAATTGTCAAAAATTGACTACAAATTTATTTTTTTGTATTTCCAAACTATATATGCAGATTAATTAACTAAAAAAAAAACTAGCAATGAAAAGTTTTCCGAATTGAAATTAAGGCAGTTTTGGCTTAGTTATGGTTATTTTTTAGTCGGACTTGTTCAAAAAATAGGGTATTAAATTGTCGACTCAATAATGCGTAAATTTGAGGTCTTCTGGAGAGCATATTATGGCCAAAAATTAAATGATAGCCGAATGTCATGTATTTTCCGATTCGCCCTTAAAATTCCAATTATTTAACAATAAAATACTTAAAAGAATGAGAAATAAATTTTTTTTCAATTTTTCAAAATTTTATAAGGGGTTACATCATTAAAATTGTCAAAAATTGACTTCAAATTTATTTTTTTGTATTTCCAAACTAAATATGCAGATTAATTAACCAAATAAAAACTAACATGGAAAAGCTTTCCGAATTGAAATTAAGGCAGTTTTGGCCAAGTTATGGTTATTTTGCATACCGATTTAAGGACCCAAATATCCTCATTATAATGAAAGTATATTTAAAGGATCGAGATCCTTATTGGAGGTATAAATTAGATAGCCTCTCAGTATTAACCATTACTATTGAATTTTATTATGATAAATGCATTAAAAATAAAGCCACATTGCAGTATAAATGCTTTACAAGTAAAATATTATATTAATCTATGTTTTAGTATGGTTATGCCAGTAATTATTCCTAGATGGTTATTATACATATATTATACCCTTACTATACATTTACTATATAGCTCGAAGGACTCACCCGTCTTCACTTGATACTTCAGTGTGGTGGCACAGTCCTCGATCAGCTGCTGCAGTGGAAGAGCTCGGTCTGGCACGTCCAAGTCCAGGAGTCGCTTCATGTCCTCGGGATGGTGGAAGTCCAGGACCTTCTCATTCCGGTCGTTGGTGGCCTTCACGAAGTCCAGCAGGACATCGATGACCTTCAGCAGGAACTCCCGCGTCTCGGGACCAGCGGTCACTGTGGTGGGCATGAGATCTGATAGGAGAGAACAGAGGGTGTGGAAACCCAAATGAGAACTCCTTATCGGTAAATATGAAAAGCGTGGCCCCGCCGCTGACAGGAAAAATGGCTTTCCCTCTTTTTTATCGTGATATATGGCTATTATTACTGCGCCATGATTTGTGGGGAGTTGCATGTCGTAAAAAGAGATTACTTGTCCTGAAGCCAAGGTAAGCGATAAATCCTCAGGGGCTGGCTGAGATTCCAACTATTATTCTGTGATTTTTATGGGAATTCACTGGGGAAAGTGGGTTCTAGCTTTAATCAATCAAGAAGCTTATTTAGTTAAGGTTAAATACAAAAATATGCCTTAATATAAATAAGTTGAATAGCATTGATGTAAAATAAGTTTAAGTATGTTGAAAACTCCTTGTTCATAAGGGATTTTGAGACTCTTTTTCCCAGTCTTTCTAACAATTTTGAAAGAGGATTTTGGAAACTTAAACAAAGTCTTTATTCTTTTTTATAAATAATAATGAAATATTAGTTTTTATTTAGCTTTTGGTAAAGCCTTATACTAAAATTTTTATTATTAAAAAAGTTGTAGAATTAATCTGAAAAAGCAATTATATTTAAGCCATTGGTTGTGAATTTAATTGAAAATTCTCCGGAATCACGCTTAACCATTTAATATAATAAAATTAAATGAAGCTACATAATAAAAAGTAATTTATTATATATTCAAAATCCATGTTTCTAAAGGATTTTAAGAGTCTTTTTTCTAGTCTATCTAACAATTTAGAATAGAGATAATTAAATACTCTTATAAAACCTTTATCCTTGTATAAAATTAGTAATTAAATATTAGTTTTAATTCAATCTTTGCTAACGCCTTTTATTTGAACTTTTGCTATTAAAAAAGTTTGACAATAAATTTGAAAAAGGAATTATATTTAAGCCATTAAGTTGTGATTTTAATTGAAAATTCTCAGGAATCACACTTAACCATTAAATATAATAAAATTAAATTAAATGAAGAAAATAAAAAATAAGTAAATATATATTGAAAATCTATGTTTCTAAGGGATTTTAAACCAGCCTTTAGAACAATTTAGAATAGAGGTTATTGAATACTCTAATAAAGCCTTTATTCTAGTATAAAAACAGTAATGAAATATTAGTATTAATTCAATCTTTTACTTGAACTTTTGCTATTAAAAAAGTTTGACAATAAATCTGATAAAGCCATTATATTTAAGCCATTAAGTTGTGAATTTAATTGAAATTTCTCAGGAATCACACTTAACCATTTAATGGCTAATTGCAATCCCCCAGATTTTCTCCCAGTTCAGCCTTGGGGGTTGGCCAGACTTTTGGCGGACTCCCATCTGGCGGGGTGTCCTTGTCCTTGTCCTTGCCATTGTCCTCCTGCGGTGGCTGCCATTAATTACTGGGGCTTTGCCTAAGCATAATCGGTGGCCACTAAGCCACCGAGCAAATGGGAGCAGCAGCTCCAAGCGGAGCTCGCTGGAAATCAATTGGAAACCCAACGTTGCGGATGATTAACATTTTCAGGAGACTCCGAGGGCTGTGCACAAATTGTAGCAATTTGAAAATTCCTCGAGTTAACGGCCAAAAAGTTAAATAAAACTTAATGTGCTTGGCTGGCTGCTCAGGGCCACAGACCACCCCGAGTCCTGCAGGAGCATTAGGCACAGGCGGCACACACACGAGTCCTGGACTCGAGCGTGAGCAATATCCTGTGACTAAACGGTTTATGTTTGTTGGCCTTTCAATTTGAGGCACGCGCCTGCCTCTCCTGGTCCTTGGTGGTGGATTTGCTTGACTTCTGCACCCAGGACTCCCTCTGTTCCTGCTCCTGCTCCTGATCCTGTTCCTGCTCCTGTTTGTCTCTCTGTTTACTTCGTGTTTGGGAAACTCGTTGTTTGGATAAATCTGTTGCAGGCAACAGTCGCCAGTTTCACGCTCCAACTGAGCCAGGCATATACACACTCGTTGCAGGGCCATTTATCAAGGACACGAGTGTCCTGGACAGCCCAATGCGTGTCCACGTCCTTGGCAGAGCTCTTCTGTTTGCCATTTTCCCGGCCCCTGTCCCTGACAGTGTCAGTTTAACACTCGTTTATTACGAGTATTTGCCCAGCCAAATGCGATTCGAGTGCAGCTATGCGAAGGACCAAAGTGTTATCCTTGGCTACTACCAAGGCGAACTATCTCCCCCAAGAAAACATATGGCCAAAACACACTCATTGTGGGTGTGTTTGGCTGGATGCAGAGAATAATTGCCGAAAATAAATCGCCGAAGTCTAACAACAATTTCTCTGAGATTTTGCAACTCCTATTTGTCATTGTAAATTAATTGCTGTGCCAGAAAGAGGCTTTAAAGGAATTTTAATTTTGTTATGGTGATATGTATATGTATACTTTTTATATCGTTACTTGAACAATGAATAATTTATTCTATATATTTTAATTTTCAGAATATCAATCCCTTTTAAGTAAATACACCAGCAAAACCTATATATTTTTACGTTTACCTTCAGGTAAATGGTTTTAAATACCAAAGGTAAATATTAAGAAAATAATATGAAAAAATAAAGCAACTTGTTATGTTTTTACAATAAAGATTCGCTAGTATATTCCTCAGTAATAAAATAAATAATCCTCAGAAAATATTAAATAAAACTAAAAGCAAATTTTAAATAAAGATAAATATTATGAAAGCAATATGACAAAAATAAAGCAACTCTCATATTTTTAAAATAAAGATTCGTTTCCTAAATTGCCTTATAATAACACAAATAAACCTTAAACAATATAAAAGAAAACTAAATAAAAATTTTAAATAAAGCTAAATACTATAAAAATAATATGAAAACAAAAAGCAACTTGTCATCTTTAAAAAAATAAAACATATACTCTAGTGGAATATAATGGCGATTTGGTATAGGATATACTCGATTACTTTGTTTGTCCGAATTTATATTAAGGCAGTTTTGGCTTAGTTATGGTTATTTTTTAGTCTGACTTTTTAAAAAAATAGGGTATTAAATTGCCGACTCAAAAATGCGAATATTTGAGGTCTTCTGGAGAGCATATTATGGCCAATAATGAAATGATAGCCAAATGCCATACATTTTCCGATTCGCCGTTAAAATTCCAATTATTTAGCAATAAAATATTTTAAAAAACTCAAAATAAAATTTTGACCAATTTTTCTAAATTTTATAAGGGGTTACATCATCATGGCCAAAAAATTTATTTTTTTGTATTTCCAAACTTAATATGCAGATTAATTAACCAAATAAAAACTAGCATGAAAAATCTTTCCGATTTGAAATTAAGGCAGTTTTGGCTTAGTTATGGGTATTTTTTAGTCTGACTTGTCAACAAAATTAGTGTATTAAATTGCCGTCTCAATAATGCGTATATTTGTGGCTTCTTGAGGGTATAATATGGCCAAGAATTAAATGATAGCCAAACTAAATATTCAGATTAATTAGCCAAATAAAAACTTACATGTTGAGGGCTTAATATGGCCACAAATTAAATGATAACATAAACATAAGCTAGTCATTACAATGTGTTATTTTTATTTATTAAACATTGAGTGTTTGCTGCCCCTTTATCTATATATTAATTCAATGATATATGGTGGATAAACACCCCTAATTACCCCTTAATTTTCCATAGATCCCTCATTATATATCCATATATATATCCCAAGATATACTCACCATATGCCGTCAGCTTGCCCGTCCTCTCGGACAGCTTGTACCCGTTCGGATTGAGCGACATTTTCTCCTCTGGAAAAACAATAAAACAGAGAAAAATGTGTATTTATTAAAAGTAAAGTAAAGTATTTATTAAAGTAAAGAGCAAAATGGAGCTAGGCCAAATGAAGTGAGTCAATGTTATGCAATCGACCTAAGCCCGAAGACCCTGAAGCAGGTGTTACATAAGGCCAGCCAGCCCACTCCCCCGATTTCTTATCTATATATCTATATCTATACATATTGGTAGAAATTGCATAACGTCGACGAAAACAAAGCCACGCAGAGTGTGAAAATGCAATGGGCGTGTAAACAAACAAAGTGGAAATTGGAAAGTGGAAAATGGTGTGGGGGAGGGGACTATGTGCTCGGGACAAGGACAACTGAAGGGCAAGCCCCAACCCCCACACAGTGGGGTATATACACGGATTTCAAGAACCCCTCCTCTCCAGTTTTGGCGCCATCTGCTATTGCGCAGTAGAGAGTGCTAAGCCAATTTCCTGCGACTGTAAATATATATATATATATGTGCGAGGACACAGGATACACAGGATACAGGCAGCTCGACAGCTGCACTTGATGGCGAGAAAACTTATGCAACCGAAAGGCGACAGGCGACAGGCGACAAAAATCAGACAAAAATCCTTAAGGGTCTTACCGATTATCCTGCGGATATCGTCGATGTACTGCTTGAGATAATTCACTTTGACTGTGTGTTCGTGGGCGACCAGGCACCGACGCTACGTCTCAGAGAAATAACTAGAGGGATGTGCGAGGACGAAATGCGAAATGTATATCTCTATAGAGCAGATATATATAGTATATAGTAGGATGGAGCTGCGACAGATGCTGGTTGTGGTGCTGGTACTACTTGAGGTCTAAATAAGCGACAACTTACAGAGTTCCTTTCAAGCAAAAACACAGAGCAAACGAAAGCACTTCTCTTCTATATTTACACTCGCGGAATCTCTAGATTTTACGCAATTTAACTAAAGATTTAACTAATGATTTATTTGGCAAGATTTGAGTGTATTTTGCAACTTTTGCTGACTGGAAAACTGGGGGAACTGTTGAGAGCAGCCTACACTCGCTGACGATCTGCGGAGCTATGAGCAGCAGCCTCCGACTGGGCATCCTACGAAGCTTTTTCAGCCCCACAAAATGGCTGCCCACACGGGCTCCTCCTCCTTCTCCAACTCTTGCATAACCTTCAGCAGCCGTGACGTCACTGTTTTTTGGGCAACCATCTTTGTTGAGCCCTTTTGCGTGGGCGGAGCCTGGCCAGTGGGCGGGCTGGCTCCCCACCAGATACACACAAAAATATGTGTGTGCGCAAGCCTGATAAATAATGAGAAAAAAAAACTGGTTACAGGAGAGCTCTGTGGGGGCGACAAAATGAAAAGCTAATTAACAAACTAATTCCGCCACTGTTTCTGACATTTACAATGACCCACAACTTTTTATGAGAGTTTCCTTCCGAAAAGCCAGCGCCAAACCGGACACAATTGCCTCCTTTTCCCAGTAAACGCCAGCACGTGTGTGCCCCTATATATTATATAGATTGCACATAGAACCTAAGACATATGGTGTTCGTAAATAGAACAATTATATATAGAATTTGGGTCAAAGCTAGGTTCTCGCGCGACACTTAAAAAGGATATGTACCTATCCGCGTGGCAGGGAAATCGCATCGTTTCCGAGAGAACGCTTTTCACAGCATCCTTTCGAGTCACACATATGTATGGGGAGGCAGGTTATGTAATCGAGGGAGCTGGGGAAATGACGTCCATCAAACTGGAGGGACTTAAGCACCGAGAGAGCTGTAAAGCATTCATTTTCCACTGCGGGGCTGCCCCCACTCTTATCTGACAGCAGGCAGCTGCCGGAGCTCGGGTCCGGAGCACTTTGCCTGGTCTCCTTGGGTCCTTGTGGGTCCTTGCTCGGCAGGACCTGCTGCGTCAGCATCATCATCGATGCGAGGGCTCCTTGGCACTTGGCAGTGTCTCTCCATCTGAACAGAGAATGCAGCTTAGGCGGGTGCCATTACTCGAGAAATAACTGCTGGAAGGATCCTTATCATCGTCCTTCTTTAATTTACCATTTAATTCCCACTTTCACTCGATATTTCAAGGATTTTATTAATTGTTTTTGAGGATCAAGAGCAGATGACAATGTATCACACTGTATAGCTCTTTTCAAGGGTATAATTAGGTTATCTTAATTAGGAAAGTTATGTTTTAATTTAGGATTGTGAGACAACATGTTGTAGGCATCATTACCATTCTTTAATTTACCATTTAATTCCCACTTTCAGTTGATATGTTGGGGATTTTATTACCCCTTTTCAAGGGGTATAATTAGCTTGTTTTAATTAGGAAAGTTATGTTTTAATTTAGGATGTTGAGACAACATGTAAGCATCATCATCAATCTTTAATTTACCATTTAATTCCCACTTTCATTTGATATGTTGGGGATTTTATTAATTGTTCTTTAAGAATCAAGAGCCAAAGATAATTAAAAACACTTAGAGCTCTTTTGATAATTTATAGCACTTTTTAAGAGACATAATTAAGTTATTCTAATTGGGAAAGTTATATTTTATTATACGATTTTGAAACAGCAAGCTGTAAGCCTTTTTAAGCATATAATTAATATTTTGATTACGAATTTGTAAAAGCTTGTCAATGTCTAACTCGTTTTATTATTATTTCTTATTTGTTAATTTATTAGTTTCTTATTATTTGCTCATGATTTTCTTAGATATATTATTTCTGCGAATTTTCTACAGAACCCTTTCATTTTAAATTCATTTTTGAAAGAATTATGTATTGTTATTTTAATCTAAAAAATGCTGACATACTTTTGAATAAACTTGTTCTTAAAATATCAATTATTTGCACTATTATAAACGTTTTTGATTAACTAGCTTAAAATCACGCGATCCTACACGGCGTATACTTGATGTTTTGATGATTTTGCACCCTCCCACTCGCACGATCCCAGCCAGTAAACCCTTTACCTGGGCCATCCATCACAGGTGTCACTCAAGTATTCCCCGATAGCGGCGCAAACAGCTCATAGATCCGCCGTATATATGGCTAAAGTCGGGGTCTTATCTCCCGCCACTTCAGCGCCATGTGCTACCAATAATAATTAGGCACTCCGGGTGAAGTTATCTCCGATTTGGGCCTGGCCCAGACCAAAGCCGGTGCATATGGCGATGGCAATCCGCGATAGCATATCCACTGATTCGCACTTGAGTCACTGACATCGGGGCCGATAAGGCCATCAAAAGGCATTTATTATTGGCAAGTGCGAAGTACGCAGCGGCTTCCTTTCCCGGCCCGGAGGCTCAGTTGACCAACTGCCAGCATTCGGATCGGACAGCTATATATATAAACCCAGCCGCGCGCCAGACTTTCAGCAATTTAAGAGGAGCAGGTGGAGCGCACAATTGGATTTAATTGAGTCAAAGTTTTGTAAAGCAAAGTAAGTTGGCAGTGGAAATGGCAACAAGAGCCCGACATGGCCTGGACATGGCTAACAACGGATTTATGGGATTTGTTGGCTTAGCCCACAGGAGCTCCACAAATACCCTTTAATATCAGCCCAGATACTAAATAATAAATGGTGCCATTTGGCAGGAAATATATATAAAGTCCATCAAGCATTTAATCGGCAAAAAACACATATAATATTTATGCCAAATGGCACCACAACGGAACAGCTTGCACAATCGCAAATAAGAGAGTTTTATATAAAAAAAAGGGATTAAAAGGTTACATTTTATAAAAAAGATGCACTGAACTTTAAATAGTATTTTGTGGAAGTTTTACAAATCAAGAAAAATACTATATACTCAAGAAAATTATATATATAATATAGTTTCTTGATTATATTAAGAACCAAATCTATGTTGATCTAATCAAAATTATTAATGAACAAATAGAGTCCTGACTGAAAGAATTAAGTCTCAAAAGGAGTTGTTAATCATTATAAAGTAAAGTTATAATATATATCTCAGTGATATTAGATTGAATTTTAAATTTACATTTAATTGGCATAATTAAAGTAAAAGAATAATATTTTTATGTGTATATATGCGGTCTTAAATCCTGTGTGTCAATCAGTGCAACATATTTTTTTGTGGGAAATTGTTACAGTCGTTGAACCGTTGAAAAACTATAACAGGATAGGGGTGAGATTAATTACCGAAGCCGAAACTGATTTACCCTTTTTTAATATTTAATATAAGCCACATAAGCAACATTAAATATCAACTTAAATGGGGTTCTAGAAATGATTTAATAAGAGACAGGAAGTAACCTCATTAGAAAACTTATCTCCGAAACAAGTATACATTTTGAATTATATAAAATTGTAAAATGTAATGGAAACTAGCCTTTGAAGCCTGCCTAATAATTTAAGATACTAAATACTTAACTTATATTTATCCTACTAAAACTGAGAAGTCAGGAGAGAAGGTGAAAGGACACCTATTGCAGAACAATGCCTAAATTGTTATCAAAATGCTTTACGCCACAAACAATTTGTAACTAGCAACAGTATCCTTTTGAAAGGGTATAGAAAACAAACAGAGTTGGACAATGAAACGAACCCTTGAGCAAAAAATTACGACTCTCACCTGGCTGTGATTGCACGTAGCGCAAATAGGCCCTGTAGCCCAGATAGGCGAAAATCTTTGGACACTTGTGCCACCGCCCGCAGCTGGGAGCGGGCTTTGGCTTGGGCTCTGCTGGGAAGTTAATTCAATCGGGGAGTTTGTTGTTGGCCAGACCCGGCGAAGCGTCCTCTTTCGCACTCGACTCTCAACTGTGGCCCAGAGTCCTGGTGTCCTGGTGTCCTGGTGCTCCGGAGCAGCTTGTTCAGCTCTCGCCCCCGGGGGCTATAAACATTTTTCTGGCCCAGCAGGGAGTTGGGGCAGCGGATTTTGGAGATTCTGGCTGCTTAGGCGGCTGTCATTATCCTGACAAAATAAAGTTCCAGCAGCAGGTTGGTTAGCTCTGGTATTTCTCCCAGGTATTTTTGTGCCGAAAATAGCTGGCAAAAGCGGCGGCAGGATTCCTGGAACATCGCCGAGCAACGACGCAGGATTGCATAACCCTTTAGAGTTTGGCAAATCAAGCGCATGAAATTCGGATAGCAAATGCCCAGGATAACAATGGAGAGGAGAGGCTACACCTCCGCAGGATGGGGCGCAGGATGGGGAGCCTCCTTTTGCTGCCTATTCCTGAGCGCGCGATAATTGCATTTTGAGCACAATTGCACCTATTGTGAGGGGAGGCCAGGCCAGGCTATGGCCTCCATTTTGGCCCCACACCCGCAAGGATACTCATCCTCCTGGGATGAACCCATCCCCCAACTGTTCGCCCTGTAATCTTCCCGTCTCCTTCTAGCCCCAGCGATGGGAAACCGCGTGGAAAAGCGACGGGGAAAGCCATGGCTGCTCGGCCTGCCATTGGCCACTTTCCTAATCCTGTCTGCGCCTGCGCCAGCCGTGACGTCATTGGTGGCGGCGGTGCCGAAGGACGACGCCGTGGGGGATGCTGCCTCTGCGTTCGCAGCCAAAATCCTTGAAGTCCCAGCACCCGTCAGCGCAGTTCAGGATTGGAGTTTGCTGTGCAAAGAGCTCTGCGGGTAAGTTGCGGATGAGCTGGCCTCGGGAATCCTTTGAAAGTAATATAGTGGAGTGACTGTAGACAGCAGAGTCCAGTGAGTGTGTGAGGTGTTGGTGGTGTTGTGCCGCCGAAAAAGCGGGAACTAATGGTGATTATGGCGAACTGAAACCGAAAGTGGCTGAGTGAGTGGCTGGCCCTGGAAAATCCACGGATTGCGGAATGCGGCGGCCTTTCGAGTGCTCCGCTAATCGCAAGTGTCAAACTTAAAAACAAAATCTATATCTCGCTATATATCTGTTCCAGTATGTCGCGTGTTCTGTGCTTTTTCAAGTGTTAAATTATGTCAACTAATAAGGATGATAGGGAAATAATTAAGGGTTTCTTTTAAGGATATTTTTCCCTTTAATAATTTAGCAAGAAAGCCAGAGATCTTTAAGTACACAAACTATTATATTAGTTAAAACTATGCATTATAAGCTGCTTTTTAAGAAATTTAATTTAAATTTAAAGTAAAAGTAAGTAAATTTAAAGTAAATTTAGTAAAGTAAATTAGTAAATTGATAGATACAATTTTTTATGGCTTAAAGTTATTTCAAATTAAAATACAAAGTTCAGCAAGTTTTCTTAAATCTTTCTTTCTACATGAAGTGGCTCCCTCTTCTGTAACTCTATTTTGTGTCTTTCATTTAATATTATTATTATTTTAATTATTAATCCTTGCAGAGCTGGCCTGGGCGTTGTTTCAACGCCTGGTGGGGCCAAGGACGCGATCCTGAGACCGGAGTTCGATGTGGCCAAGTGCCGGCAACTGTGTGGACTGCCTAGGGGTAAGTGCAAAATAATTAATATAAATATAATAATAAGAAAATAGCTCTATAATATAAGTGCAAAATAATAAGTATAAATATAATAACAAGAAGATAGCTCCATAATGTCAGTGCCAAATAATAAATATAATTATAATAATAATTCTAATAGTTAAAACAGCTTCATAAGGTAGCTTCTTTAATATGAATCTCAAATAAGATCAAGCTTCGTAACCCAATTATTTCTGTTTTAAAAATTGTATTAATAAATGTCTTTTAATCAAATAAGTTTCTTACATTTTTACGGATTAAAGAAACTACATTTTGAAAATAAAAAAGACAAGAGAGACATGTTTCTAGTATATCAACTTCATAAAAATTAATATTATTTTTTATTAAGCCAGTCTACTTTTTTAATCTTACTTTTAACTGGTGGCTTCTTATATTTCTTCCTATATTAATAAATATAATATAGAAACTCTGGAGAAAACCCATTTAATTATAGTTTAAGTCATTTATAAGGCAATATTCTTTACACTTTAAAAATGTGATTTTCAATCCCAAGAGTTTATATTTTTAAATAATTTTATTATGCTAAAGCCATGTGATTTAATTAGTATATGAAAAAAAAATTACTTGTATAAATTATATGAAGTGATCACTACTTACTATTTTTTATTTATTTATTTTCCTGCTAAGCTTAAACTAATTTTTCTATATTATTTTCCCCTCTTTTTCCAGCCGAATGGGGCGACAAGATCTGCTCGAGCTTCTGCCAGCAACGGAGTCGCTCCCTGGCCGGCTGCAGTCCCTGCCAGCGGGAGGTGCGGAGAATGCAGGGGAAGGATGTTTGGAGGAAGGAGATGAAGGCCAGTGGAGTGCAGGGCAAGACTGCACATGGTTCCGGTTCCGCCAAGCCGATACCCGAGCACCGGGAAGCAGTCGAGGTAGCATCAGTAGCTCCATTAGCAGCAGCAGCTCCAATAGCAGCAGCAGCAGCGGATGCGGATGCCACGACCGCGGCTCCGGACTGGGACGAAGTGTGCAAGGGGCTCTGCAAGACTGGCGATGGCGGGTCTTTGTGCAACTGTGATTTATCGCCGTTCTTCACCTAGGGATCCTTGATCCTGGCGAGGATGGAGGCGCTGAATCACAAACCGATTACTATATAGTTCGAGAATTATATGCCGTTTTGTTGTTCTTCGTTTTTGGACTTGAGTTAGTGCTAGTGTTGTCTTAACATATTCCATATTCTATATTCACAATCTTGTTGCGAGAGTTTAGTTCCAATATCTGTAAAGAAATTAAAAACTATAGGAAAAGCAAAAGAAAAAATACAAAAGATGAATATACGAGGACGATGGTGAGGAGAAGCAAAAATTCCCTATGCGAATCAATTAATTTGTAACTAATTTCAATTAAACGTAACTATAGAAAGCTATAGAGTAAGAGGAGGGACGACCCCTTCGTCAAATAAACAGCAGAATCACCCAGGGCTTCCAGTGCTCCCCTGGGAGGATGGGGATCGGTGGATCCTCCATTCCCCAGCGGACACAACCCGTAATTAAGTGATGATTAAGGAGACACTCGAAGGAGTGAGGAGAATCAACAACCAATCTAATATCAAAGTACACAACATATCGTGGCACCCACATCGTGGTAGCCACAACCACTCACCCTGATTTGGATTATATATATCCCTTGGTTCGATGGAATCAGCATATCAATTTACCACGAGGCAGCAGAAGAACATCAAGTTGGTATCCAAGAATTTCCTTTGTTTTGGCTTACAAGTTATTGGCGAATCAAAAGCGCTGAGATATCTCAAGATCTCAAGATCTCAGGATCAGCATCAATTATCGCAGAGTCGCAATTAGGCCACGAGCCAACCAAGAGTTTAGTGTTGGTTACGGCCCTAAAACCATATAATATATAAATAATACAACAATATAATATAATAATATTATAAAATACAATGTAATATCTAATTGGTCTATATATCCACACAGATGAGTTGCGATTGCAAATCAGAAACTCTGACGGGAGACATGGATCTACCAGACCCGTTTCTAACTAAATCGTAATCGTAACTAAAGTTATCTTAATATCTAGGTGTCATATACTGTTCAGCATAAATAATTACCTATAACAATAATAATTAATCACTGGAAGACATTTTTCGCATTGCATTGAAATAAGGAAGACAATTTCAAGCAAAAACAGCAACAACATCGCTGACGCATTCTGGAAGACATGCGTCACTTCGGCAGGGCCTGGAGATCGGCCAACTGCCACTTAGACTTAAGAGAAATAATAAGTAATAATAATATGAATAATGAATAATAGCATTTTCGAATTTGAACCCGAAGATCTATGAAGTCACGCTGTGGCTGACAATAATTAACAAAACTAAGGAGGAGAACAGCAGGCAAGGAAGTTCGCATACTCAGTGTCTATATATCAGAACTATTAATAATATTATAACCGCGCACTTATCAAAAGTATATAATGTATTACACATATGTATTGTATTGCACCCAAGTTATTATAGACAATATCGCAATGTTTAAGGCAATTTTCAGAGCACATTCATTGATAACCTAATGCGGCTTCAGTATGTAATCGATGTGTAGCAAGTTAATCACACTCAAGTAAACATACTAATATATGTATATGCACTTTACATTTATGTATATGTATATGTGTTAGGCGTTGCGTTTCTGCCATGAATACAGCGGCTAGCTAACCGAATTATGCTGGAATAATATCAAAATAACCAACAGACACATCATCATCAATTACGGATTATGAATCAGAGTGTAAAACCAACCGATGACACCGTTTCGAAGTTTCGATTTTAGTTTCAAAAAGTAAAAGCTAAATAAAAATAGTTTTAAAGGCAATTTCACACAATGTAACCGAACTAAAAAACAAAATAACTAAACAACCAAGCAAAACTAAAGGCAAATTATATCTATTATACGTTAAATGTTGTGTAAAGCCCCTCTGAAGAAATGTGTTTTATTTAGGGGGAGAACTGAGCAAGGAATTGGATAACTATTTAGAAAAATAGTTAATAAACATTGATTTATTTATTATATAATTTTATTTGCTTGATATTAGATGGAGCTTTGTTTCTACATTTCAAAATATCAAAACAAAGCTTGACCCCGATCTAAACTTCATCTTTAATAAGGAAATCCTTATGATATTTCCCTGATAAATATAAAAATCAATGCACATCATAATGAACATTAAAAGGCATACTTATATTTAATTTATTTAGCTAATAGATGCAATTATTTTAATCATTTACTTACATTTTATTAAGCACAAAGCTTTCATTTTTCGCCGCATAAAATTCAAGTTCACTGCTTGCTGTGTCTGCACTGCTTTATCAACAGCTTCGATAAGTCACAAAAAAATCGATAACACTCTACTTAAGTGCTGACCAGCGTCAAGACCCGCATAATTTGAAATGGGAATAGCTATATATTATTAACTCACCCATTAAAAACCAAACAAACTATTAGCTAATGTTAATTGGTTTATTTTTCGCATAGTAGTTTCCAACGTAATCGTTAAATAGAGAACGGCAAACATAAACTGGACGTGTTCACTGCGTTATACATAGGTAAATATATATTAAAATTAAAGTTTAGCGTTAATGCTTTCGTGTACAAATATTTAACAAAGTCATGGGGTTAAATATAAAATATAAAATATATATCAAAATTAAAGTTCAGCATCAGTGTGGATCCCTGAACTTTAATTTCAATACATAATTCCTTATAGTTTATATATAAATTTCAACTAAGCTCTCTAAAAAAAACAGACAAGGAAGATACATTGTGCCTGGCGCCTTGGGCGCCGTTAGTTCGTTAGTTAGTTCGATCTTCGCGAGTTAAGTACAAAAGAAGGCTAGTTGTTGTGGTCTGTGCTCGGTTCGGATCGGAGGATCGATCAACTGAACGGGGATCTGGGATCAATCAGGCGGAAATCAACCTAGACTTTAGTCCATCCTTCCTACGCTTCTTCGATTCCTTCGGGATAGTTCGTTACATGACAAAATGCTTACAAAAAGATGCTAGTTTACAAGTTGGCAAGTATGATTCGTGTTCGTTATCTATTAAGTATTTGATTTTCCCTTTGTTGCTTAAGACGTTAGTATAATAATATCAGCTGCATCTCTCGCCTCACTCCTCCCATCTGTCTTTCTCCTGTCTTTTCTTGTGTTTCAGTGTGGATTAGCTAATCGACAGGCGATTAGAGAGCCGTCTTCATCATTCGGTCGCAATCTCGTCGATGCGGCAGCGCACTGCGTGCTCCAGCACCTCCAGACTGGCATAATCCAGCTCCTTCACCAGGCAGAGAGTGGCGGACAGCAGATTGGAATTCTACGGAATATGATTCAGTTAACGAGCGACCTTATCGATGACGGTGTATGCCAATTCCGAGTAATACTCACCCTATTGACGGGCCTGCGATGGTAGCCCGAGTAGTGGTTAATCACGGAGGCCGAAATAGACGCCTCAGGTCGCCTACAAAAATATGAATGAAATAATATCAGTAATAGTAGATAACAGCTCAATGCAACTACTCAGTATTAATCGAAGTAGGGCACTTAGATACAAGTGCAATTAGAACTAGACAACAACCTATAATTTAATCTTATAATTAACATAGAAATCTAATAATAAGCAAGTTAAATAAATCTTTCAGATTACTGATTTATAAGATGAATAAACAGGGAAATTATGGTAAGATAATAAACTTCTAATGACTTTGGAAATGCTTTTATCGTTTTTAATGCTTCTTTAGCAACAATAATTATTTTCCCATAATAAAGTAAACATTTAAAGGCAAACACAAGCGGCAAACTCCGGACACTACAGAGATACCACCATGTTTGCCTATAATTTAATAAACGGAAACAACATTAAGCTTATACGCTAATAATGTACGGTGACCGATGACCCCTCCTGGTCGCGGTTTGACCCCACACCACTCACCTCGACCTGGGCCTCTCCTCCGGCTCCCACTCGCCGCCATTCTCCCGAGCGCTGCCATTCCGTATGGCGGACTCGCTGCGTCGCTGGTGCAGCTGCATTTGGCTGCCATAGGGATTGTGATGCACCTGGGGCGGCTGCTGGTGCTGCTGGTGCTCCTCCCACTCGGTGAGGTCCGTCTGGCTGTGGCGGTAGTGCGCCGGGTAGCCAGCAGGGCGGTCCGACTGATAGTATTCCTGTGCGGGAACACCATAATTAGAGAGCTTCACCATCACTATTATCCTAAGGTCCATCCATTCGTCCCCAGCGAGGAGGTCCGGCGTCCTTACCTTCATCGAGTGCGTGGAGATGCTGGGCGGGAGCGGCGTGGGCCGCACCTCCCTGTAGCCCGTCTGCGGACTACTCTCCTGGTCGGAGCCCGGCGAGCGCTGCTCGTCGAGTCCGGTGTGGTGGCGTTAGTGTTATGCAGCGGTGCGGTTTGCGTTTTAGTTGGGGATTTTGGTTTGGTTTTAGGTTGCGTTTGGGGAGCGGTTGCGGTGCATGGTTGTTGTTGGGGTGAGAAAGGCAGCAGAGATTATAGATGTTAGATTCGAGTTGAAACTATATCCCAGTCCCCCGAGCAATCGCGGCACATGACAAAGCCTTGAGCTGGTAATTTTGGGGACAACGAGTGCGGGGTATTGTCACGCTGGTTCGGTGGTTTTCTAAGGGCCTCTGCCCTCTGTGGGTACACACAGAAAAAACTAAGGCACGGATACCGCTTAGGATTGGAAATCAATTAAAAATGCTGTCCATCTTGAACCTAAAATGTTCTGTTGCTTACTTTTAGATACATTTTCAATTGATTTAAAATTCATAACAATATCTGTTCTAGGTTACTTCCCATAATGGCTAATTTGAGGGGTTTTCTGAACTGATTATTTACCAATCAACCCAATCTCATTCCCCTTTTTCCCCCGTGTATGCAGACATAATGACCCAATCCATATAGCTCATTTTTGGGCCTTTGTTTGGGCTTCTTCGGGTCAATTATTGTGT
The DNA here is from genome assembly GCA_008042775.1 of Drosophila pectinifera. Lineage (NCBI taxonomy): Eukaryota > Metazoa > Arthropoda > Insecta > Diptera > Drosophilidae > Drosophila > Drosophila pectinifera. The sequence continues at coordinate 8,869 of VNKC01003942.1, read as the reverse complement.
GCGTCCCCATCAGTTCCCATCAGAGCCCAGTTTACTCGGCTCGGTTCTCCAAAGTCAAGCGAGTGACTTAACCCACAAAAAGCCGGCGCACAGACAATGGCCAAGCGGCGGGAAACGAGAGAACCTTAACCAAGCCATCGAAGCCATCGCGTGACTGCCCCCAGTCCTCGTTCCCGTCCCCGTTCCTCTCTCCACTCGAGTGTGACAGGCCCACACCCTCGGAAGAGGAGGGCCTCGGAAAAGGGCCCGGAAAGTGGGCCCGGCACAATCAAGAAGCTCTCGTTTCTGTCATGTCGGATGCGTGGAAACTGTTTTTCGGTGTTACTACTACTTTTCGGGAGGGCAGTGGCTGCGGATCTTACATCGTACTGGTGGTAGGAGCGCTGCTCTTTGGTTAAATTGTTATACATGGGCGATGGCGGGTGCACGGGTTCCTGCTGGGATGCCGAAACGAGATTAGTAGGTCTCAAAAGGGGGCAACATGATTTTATATGATGAATTAAGTGATGAATGGATATGGAAACAACAGTAAAACTGAAGAATAACAATATTAAATGGGAAAATTTCAACAAAATCCTAACCAGAGATGTTATATTTACTTCAAACTGCAAATATTCTTAGCTTCCAATCGAAATAAACAAACAAGGCACTACCATACTTATAGTATAGTTATTAATACAGAAAGAGTGTTGATTACACTTTTAAGAAAATAATAAAGCTTGAATCTGCTTCAAGAGTATCGCATTTCAGTTTGAATTAAAAGTATAAATTAATACTCTCTAATATAAACAGAACTTTAGTTGCCTCAGCCTAGTGTTACTTTCCCTAAGCCCCTTCCCAGCGCCCTCCCTGGCTGACCGACCTCGCCCTTTACCTTGGTGGGTGTGGGGGGCTTGGAGCCGTGCAGCGGCTGGGCCGGCTGTACCTGGCTGCCGTAGAGATCGCTGGCACTATGGGTGGTGATGGTCCCTTCGCTGCTGTTGTTGGCCAGCGGACTGGCTAACTGCGGCGGCAGCAGCGGCTGGTTAGCAATGCATCATAGTTAAATGTTAATGGGAGCAGGTTAGGGTTCAGAGGGAGCAGAAATAGACAGAGACATGGGGGGTGAGAGACTTGATTACAGAGTTCGTGGCAGAGCCGCTAAACCAGGGCGTGGAGTGTGAAAAATCCGCCCAGACAATGGAAGCCATTTACCTCTTTCAAGGGACTGGAGCTGCGGCGCTGCTGCTGCGATTGTTGTTGCTGCGGTGGCTGCTGTTGATAGTGTTGCTGCTGTGTCGGCGGAGAGTGCTGCGGGTAGCTGTGCTGCTGCTGCTGCGGCGGCATCTGTTGCGGCGAAGTGCGCTGCTGGTGCTGCTGCTGCTGCTGATAGGCGTCCTCGTACACCTCATCTTCGGTAACGTGGCCTCCGCTGCTGCCGCCGCCGCCACGCAAGGCCTCGTCCACCTCCTCCTGGGTGACCTCCACATTGTCGAGCTTCTTGAGGTTGGGCAGGGCGCGTAAGACGACTGCGCGATAGCTGTGATTGCGGTTACAACAGAGGTGAGATTGGTCATTAGGGGCTTCTTTTTCTATCGAAGATACTCACTTGGTCGTTAGCTCGCAGCAGGGATTCTCCTCCAGCCAGAGGTAGCGGAGGGCCGGCAGGTTCTGCAAGTAGGCAATCTCATTGATGTCCGTGATGTTGTTCTTGCGCAGATACAGCTCCTGCAGCTTGTGGCACTCTTCGAAGGGGGACAGCGTGGTGATCTTGTTCACGCTGCAACGAACCGAACAATAAAACCTGACTTTTAGGTTCAAGAAACTTTCTCTTGGAGCGGCGACAAAGGCGGCGCCACCGCGACCACTAAGTAACTAAGTAACTGCCATGAATCATGCCCGGAACACAACACAAAAGACTCTCCTCCGGCAGCTGCGTGCGGTCATTAGCTCGGCGGATTCTTCGCAGAATTCCCCACAAACAACAGTTAAAGACAGGCTGAGCGGCCCAGAAGGGGGGCAAAGCTGATTGTCGTCATTTGTCTGCGTCTAGGTCAGGTTCGAAGCGATTCCCCGCTTAGCACCTCTCTGACAATGCTAATTACCCTGAAGTGGCCAGTTGCCGATGGCCAAAAGCGTGCCTTAATGGCCTGACTGATGGAATAAATAAGGTACGATATGCTGGAACACTGGAGGAAAACGGGGGTATATATGGAACTAATATTATGTTTAATGGGGAATTAACTATGGAAAAATAAACATATTCCCATATTTGTTTCAATTCCTAATTCATGCGACATTTAACTGGTGATTTTTTAAAACCTTCAGCTTAAATCGTGTAAAATTGAGTCACTATATCTACTTCCCTCTAAGAACTACAGAGATTCTTCAATCTTTTCCCCCTGTGTAGCTATCAGAAACTTTGTTCCCTGTTCATCGCGAAGTACACCCGAAACAACTGTCTAAACTTAGCCAGAAACATCGCTAAATGGCACACGAGTGCATTGCCTCAGTGAGTGTCTGGTATCTGGAATTCGTAGCACCGCTTCCCCTATAAATAGATGGACATAAAATCAGGCCAATCGGGAGTAGGGCCCCTGCTCTGATATGCATAATCAGAGTTCCCGCGCTAAAGTCAAGGCTGACTAGCACTCGAGTGGCACTAAGTGGAAAGACCATTTATAAGACTGTGGAAAGAAAAGAAAAGTGCCAGCAACACGCAAGGCAAATCAATATGCACACTCATAGACCAGGAAACTTGGAATGGTAATGATGGTTATGGATAGAAATATCCAGCTAATGCAAGACTACGCCAACGCACTTTACCTGAAACCACGTCGAAGCACGCTCTGATTTATGGCTCATTTGTGGAGTATGCCACTCCAGGCCTAGCACAACAGAAAAGTGGAGGAGACCTCGGAGAACCCCACGTACACAGTACCGCCCCGGCAGACAACCAAGACAGCCAGGGGAACCGCCTGCCCAGCGAGTTGAGACAGAAAGGTTTCCGTTGTCTAGTGTTAAGCCCAGTAATATATATATAAATAAGGCAAACAGAGCAGCCCTCCTCGATGCTCATCGATGAGAAGTTATTGCCCTCGAGCTTACATGCTTGCCATATCAATTCATTCATTTACGCTTCATATAGGAAGCGTGTCGCATTATCAGCCGACTGATAAAGCTCTGCGGAGCTATTGGGAAAGTCTCGATTGCGGTAATAGCTCCCTGATAATACAAAAAGGAATGGGAAGAAATATGGAAGAGCTATAGGTCTATAGTGCTATGGGGTGTCTGTTAATCTGAACTCAGCAGCCACAGCAATTGATCTTGGTTTCTCATGTTAACTAAATTTTCCCTTGAAAAAAGGTTACCTTACTAACAAAGATTAAAAAACAAAGACTATCCTTAAAGTTAATTCAAAAACCCGTTTATACCTCCTTACTCTTCACAATATGGTTTCTTGGCCATATATCATCTGAGTCACCTTATAATGGGAATGCAAACAATCAGGCGTTGGAACAAGTTTCCAAAAAAAGGCGCACTTTTGCTTTCAATTAAGATTAATATTTAACATTGGCTCACTTTATATATATATCTTCTGATTGATCAGATACGTGTTAATGGAGTATTTGCTACTCATATTTAATTATTTCCTGGTGTTAGCTGGAAAGCAGACAAGCGTCTCCGCCTAATCTGACTACTCCTTATTTAATACCCGGTACTCCTACCTATTTAATGATTTCCTGCTTTGAGCTATGGCTCTTTAGTAGGAATTCATAATTTCTAGTTCCTATTTATAGCTAAAAATCTACATTAAACTGGTCTAGTTTTAAAAAGTATTATAGATATATAGGTTTAAATCAAGTTATTGATATTTCGGTAGCCAAATTGTATATTCTTATAAGGGAAAATCATCTATAAATGCCATTTCCTGCTCTACATATCGGTTACTCCCTTCAACCCACTTAATTACTTCCCGTTCTTTGGGTTTGTTCTTGCCAAATTGGAATTATTCTTTTTGAAATATCATCTGCTACTTCGGATACCTAAAGTATTACTGGCACCGAAGCGCTGTTCTCACGCTTCCCATCCCCCAAGTTCATTGCCAATCGCCAGAAGCCCGCTCCCTATAAGGCCACCAGCCCGCTCGGGGGTACACCTCCTCCTGTGCATAATTATACGTGTGTGTATCGCGAGCCGGCCGAGAGTTGTCAGCATATTGCCAGCAGATGACGGCGAAGTTTTGGCGGGCGGATCGATTTCGGTGACCTTGGCAGTCAAATGATTCTCGCCTTTTAAGGCAGCAGAGCCAGCAGCAGCAGCAGACCCAGCAACATGCAAGTACAACAAGTACAAGTACAAGTACGGGTACGAGTACGAGCTGAAGTACAAGCGCAAACACAGAGACAAATTCGTATCTGGCAGATACGAGTCACAGCCAGAGTATCTGCGACCTACGCTTGGGCCTACGCGGCCTGAAAGAAGTACGACTGGGGCCAGTTGGTATTGCCAATTTTGGAGCTCCCACGACTTTTAGCTTATTTTCTGTAGTCTGTGTGTAGCTTTTGCCCCAACTTTTTGCATTAATTACGCGCTTGAGCGTGCCAAAGTATTTCTCGTATTTCTCCGCTTGCCTAATGATGGGGCGATGACATCACTTGAAAGCAAACATATATCTCGACGGTATAGTAAATATTTCCGCCCTCCATTCCTCAGTGGGGATTCTCCGAGTCGGATTCAATAACGTTAATCGAGAGCTGATCCTTATATGAGTAGCATTCCCGACTTACCTCAGCGCCAGAACTTCCACTCCACGCATTCGCTTGATGATGGACACATCGCTGAGATCACTGCCCCTGAAATAAACAGAGAGAACACGTTAGACGTTAGACGTTAGATGGCATTATAATGGAGATAAATGTGGCGTGGAGGCCCCTTTTAAGTCATCGCCCGCTTTTATCTAAGACGGGTCAAGAGCTGGAGGCATCTCTCCATCTCCGGAAAGTGGCTCAACAGCCTTTCACGCTTTTCCAAGTGCCGGGGCTTCCTCCTCCTCGAGTGCCGCGAGTTTTCCAGCCCAGGGAATCGTGACTCGCTCCAAAGTGGACACTTCTAAACTGGTTAGAAGATTGCCCCCGGATTTGGGTCACACTGGGAACTGTGGCCGGCACTCGAGTGAAAGCAAGCAGCCGGAGCAGCCGGAGCAGCCGAGCCGAGCAGCAAAGTGGGCCGATCCCCCAGACCCCAGACCCCATAGCCCATGCTATATACCCAACAGATCGGTGCTTTCACTGCGGCTGCACCTGCCTCGGCCCGATTAGCAATAGATCAATGCACAGGCGGAAATTAGATCGAAAATCGATTTCATGCACACTGGTATAACTTATATATATTTTTTAACGATTTTTTAAGCTCGCAGAACACTTACATTTTATCTGAACATTAAAAGTTTTATAATGTATCGTCAGAGCGATACACGAAACGGTGCCGACTTGATAAGAAAAGTCGTAAGCATTTTTATATCGAATAAAAATTAAGAGGTAGGAAAAGGTCTTGTTTAAAATTATACCATTTTGAATTTAAATTTATTATTTTATTTTATGGTTTACTGAATTAAAATAATTATGCTAAGCTTTATAATTACAAAAAAAATCCTCATATTTCGAAATTAGAAACATTAAATGCCCTCACTAAGTAGCACTTAAGTTTAATATTTATTTAAAATTAAAGGCATAGATTAATATCTACTTATTTGATAGATGATTTTAAATAAGAAACTAAATGTGCAAAATAATCATAAAATACTTCAGAAATCAACTTCATTTGATTTATTTTTTACAATATAAAAAGAAGCAAGAATACTTCTTCTAAACAGATATATCATTGAACTTTCCTTAAATTTTATTTTAATCTATGAACTTTCCTTTAATTTTACTTTAATCTTTGATTTTTAGTGTTATACAAAAAGGTACCTCCAAAGAATTTGCTAAAGATTTAAAATATATGTAAATATGTAATATTTTATTGCAATTTATCATTGCTTTCGAAATTATTTGTAAAATTTCCTTTTGTAAAAGGTGTTACTTTCTGGAATACGGGAATTGGTAGCTCAAGTTATAGACGTTCCTATATAGTTGGTAGATCTGTTTACATATTTTCCCCCAATGTAACTTACCAGCAATTAAGCTTTTTGATCATACTGAGATCGGACTGTTTGGCCCGCGCAATCACCATTTCCTCGGTGAGTCGTGACATGGCGAGATGTGGTTGCAACGGTGTTGCTCCAATTGGCTCTTAGCTCTCCACTATCCACTCTCCACTCTCCACACTCCACTTTCCACTCTCCACTTTGACCCGTGGCCAGCTCGCGAATAAACAAACAGGTGTGCCACTTGCAGATTCCAGCTCTCCACAGCCGACGTTGGTTAACCGCGTATTTGGCCGCTTGTGAATGCCCAATTTTAGTTGGCGTTGGAGGTGAGCAACCAAATTCAAAGGCAAAAAGCTACCACAACAACAAGGCTTAATCTTTTGTTGTTGTAATCACTGGCGTGTCGTAGGCGTTGCCGTATAGTTGTTGCTGCAGCCGCCGCTGCTGCTACTGGTGCTGTAATGTTGTAATTACGTTTCCGATTTGGCGAGTTCCCTTGCTCTCAACTGAGGGGTTTTCCAGATCTGTATCTGCCAGATACCTGGCACCAGGCTTGCAGCTTTATCTCTCGAATTGCACGGATGACTAAGCGCGGGTTGTTGCGCTTCTCGCTTTTATTTATATTTTTACTATCACACGTAATTCGCCGCTAGCTACCTATCTCTATCGCACTTTATCCCTGTCCGCCTAGTTGTCGTTTCTGTCAAAATTGTTGATTGCAGGCACGAAGTACCGTAATTTTGGCAATATTACATAGGTCTGAATCGATTTTTTCGCGCCGAGATGTTTCCGTTTCTGCGTTTTTAGTTGCAGTTTAGCTTTGTACGTTTTTAAAATTTTTTTAAGATATACACCAATTTCTCGAGCGACGACCGAACGAAGATTAAATAGTGTTTTGAAACTAGAGTGATTTTCCAAAGCCTATTTTCCGATTTTCTTTGCACCGCTTTCGTCTGCTCTCAGACAGGTATGTATATTGCCGTGTGTGTGTTTGTGTCGGTATTTGGTGTGTGCCAGAGCGAGACAGGGCAGAGACGCGGGCGCGTGTTTTACACAATACGCTTTAAGCACTATTATTAGTTTTTACTTTTGTTTACCGTCCTTCTAGTACGTGCGCTCGACTCGACGTCGAAAAACTATCTGGGTTTGGGCTCGGACTGTTACGCCGTAGAGTCGAAGAGCTTTCATTGTCTTTGTTTACGAATGCGGTGTGAAGCGGAGAGAAGACAGCGAGAGCAAGAGAGAGCCAGAGAGCGTGGGCGGGGAAACCAGTTTGTTCCTGGTACGTGTGGGTCGTAATTAAGTAATTAACTTTGATATGTATTACATTTAAGTGGCTTTCTTATAAAAATTCTAGTTAAAGGTTATTATATGTATTTTGAAAACTGAAAAATAACTTCACTGCGATTTTTAGAGATGAGAGTTTGCTATTAGTGTGACCGAATTAGGTGAGATGTCATGAACCCTTATGGTATATTGTTATTTAATACCATTCCCGAAATATAATATATTTTTTAATTATGTACTTCAAATTAGCGGAGGGGGTTTCTTATTTTTTAATTTATTCCGTAAATAAGTAACTAAATCGATTAAAAAACCGTGTTAAGAATTGAATTTACTAATGTTTTATTTTCAGTTTGGGCAAATTTAAGATGACCAAGTGGTTTAAATATGTGTCAGTTTTTAAGAAAGTCATCCAGCAGTGGGCCAACTTATGAGAAGCTTCCATACAAAACAGACTCCAAAAATTAAAAGTCATATAACTCCACTCTCCGATCGCGTGCCAATATGCACGGCTTATGAGCATATTGGGGATCGAATAAGGACCTTTTGGTGAATATTTAAATATATAAATAAATCGTTCCTTCACGTCTCCTTTCAGTGGTGACGTGAAAATCAGCCGTTACAGTAGGCGGGAGCTCCGAAGCTGGAACCAGTTTTGAACCAGTCGCTCCAACAGACTACAGAGCCATTTTAATATTTAAAATATTGGCGGGGGCCGACCATGTTGTATTTTCTACGCCAACTTTAATTAAAATATTGCGACTCTCAACAATCGCGTGCCAAAATTCACGGTATCTCAAACGAAAGGGAAAAATTATCATGAATTCCGGTTTTAATCTAAAAGAGATTGTTCCGCCACGATTTTAGAAATTCAAGTATTTCTCATTACCTCATACTTGAGGTTTTCTTAATCATAATTTTACCAAACATGGAATGACAGCCGAATTCCATGTATTTTCCGGTTGGCCAATTATTTAACAATAAAATACCTATAAAAATGAGAAAAAAAATTTTGGATCAAATTTTCAAAATTTTATAAGGGGTTACATCATTAAAATTGTCAAAAATTGACAAAAAATTTATTTTCTTGTATTTCCAAACTAAATATGCAGATTAATTAACCAAATAAAAACTAGCATGGGAAAGCTTTCCGAATTGAAATTAAGGCAGTTTTGGCTTAGTTATGGTTTTTTTTTAGGCTAACTTTAAAAAAAAAAGGGTATTAAATTGCTGACTCAATAATGCGAATATTTGAGGTCTTCTGGAGAGCATAATTTGGTCAAAAATTAAATGGTAGCCAAATGCCGTACACTTTTCGATTCGCCGTTAAAATTCCGATTATTTAGCAATAAAATACCAAAAAAAATTAGAAGTAAAATTTTTGTCAATTTTTCAAAATTTTATAAGGGGTTACATCATTAAAATTGTCAAAAATTGACAAAAAATTTATTTTCT